>BLSH010444775.1:9094-20097 GCA_018402905.1 Glandirana rugosa
GAGTGGGTGTCAATCTCTTGTGTCCGATCCGTGTCAAATGGGAAACTTACAGGGACTACAATTGGGGAAGGAACGGACACAATAATCATGTCACCGGTACGTATAAAAATAGTGACTAGTGACATAATCATAATGACGAGGGGTTTTATGACAGTTTCCACAGGTTAAATAGGCGGTGTTATAACGTCAGGGCGATATTCAGTACCAAACGGTGGTAATGATCGTTTTTATTTATTTACTTTTAAGGTATTTGTCCCGAGTTTTAAAGCTCAATCATCGGTCCGGAATTCCCAATGAGGGGTGGTCAACGGTGTGGGTTGGGGATGGTACTGGTTGTGGATTAGGGTGGGGATATGTGCGGGAGGTGTCATTTCATGAGAATTTATGAGGGCGTGTATAGGGGTGGGATTAGGTGTTGGTCATGGTAGGGGTTGGGTGTGGCAACTGGTGGGGAGTAACCCTTAAGGCCTGGCTACTAACTCGAAATTTTGAGCCCTGTTTATGGAATTTTCATTTATTTATTTTTGCTAGTAATGGTGGCAAACCATGACTTATAGCGGGACTGCAATATTGTGGCGGATAAATTGGACACCTTTGACAGTATTTTGGGGAGCAGTAATACTAATACAGTGATCAGTGATAAAAATATGCATGGCCACTGTACTAATAACACAGGCAAGGAAGGGGTTAACATCAGGGACATTCAAAGGGTAAACTGTGCCTAGCCTGTGTTCTCTAACTGTGGGTGAGTTAATTCTATTAGGGGAAGGCATGGATCTATGCCCCTACTTTGCAGGAACACAGGATCCATGCCTTCTTTACTGACAGAACGGCAGTGTGCCTGGTTTACATAGGCAGATCGCTGTTTTGTCTGTGTACAGAGTGATCGGTAGGTGCTGACGGAAATCAGGTTCGCTGGGTCCACTGATCAGCTCCCGCTGTGTACAATTACAGCGCGAGCAAGCTGCCGGCTGCACGCACTCATGCCCACTACCTGCAATAAAACTGCTATAGGGTGGTCGGCAATTGGTTAAAGGATACGTTTTTTTAGGGTGGAACATGTAACATGTTCCCACTCCTGCAGTCACCACTCACTCCTCTGCCTCTAGTGACAGCAAGCAGTGGGGATCTTCTGCTCCCAATTTGCTGTCACTATTAAAAAAAACAAAAAAAAACTTGTCTTTGTGGGGCTCCGCCCACCTGCCTGCATCATTCATTTATTCACAGAGTTCTGTGAATGTTAAACTACAATTACCAACAACCTTTGTAGCTGTCACATTGCAATTTCAATCAACTACCATGGCACTGTTGAGCGCCAGTGTATAGCTGCCTGGCTGTACGAGGTATGAGCAGGCAGATACACTGCCTGCAGGAGTCCTGCTTTACTGGCTGCATGTAAGCAAAATATTGAATGCATATTTTTTTACCTGCAAAAATGTCCATTTATTATTTTTCTTTTAAGAGGTGAACTTATCCTTTAATGCGGGGGTCCGCGGGCTATCTGCAGCCGGTCTGTGAAGGCTGCTCTGTTAATGGTGAGGCGGACAGGCGAGCAGAGAAATGACATCATCTATCACCGCCCCCGCCCCGCATCACTACAGTCCCACCCTCACAGCCACCAAGGCTGCTCTGTTATGTGCAGCAGCAGGTGAGCAGAGAGATTACATCATCTCTCACTGCCCACCTTCCCTCTGGGATTCAGCCAATGCGCATGTGCCAGTGGACGCTGTAACGGTGGGGAGAGACTGCCAGAAGACTCTTTCTGCTTTTACTGTAAGTCTTTCACTGTTAAAAAACAAAAATAAACAAAGAAAAAAAAAAACCTTAGAAATTGCCTTTACGTTTGAAAAGTAACAAGCTGAATCTGTTATTTTTTGGTGGCAGGCAACAGTGGGAAGCTTCAGCTGGTGGCAGGATAGTGACAGTCCACATCTGGTGTCAGGCGACATGGTAAGTGATAATCCGCATCTGGTGACAGGCATGGTGGCAAGTGACAATCCGAATCTGGTGGCAGGCGACGTGGCAAGTGACAAGCTGCATTTGAAGGCAGGTTATGTGATAAGCTGCATCTGGTGGCAGGTGCGAGTGATGCGACAAGCTACATCTGGTGGCAGGCGACATGGCAAGTGACAAGCAGCATCTGGTGGCAGGCGATGTGGCAAGGGACAATCTGCATCTGGTCGCAGGCGATGGGGCAAGTGACAAGCTGTATCTGGTGGCAGGCGAAGTGGCAAGTGACAAGCTACATCTGGTGGCAGGCGACTTGGCAAGTGACAAGCAGCATCTGAAGGCAGGCGATGTGGCAAGTGACAAGCTGTATCTGGTGGCAGGGGATGTGGCAAGTGACAAGCTGTATCTGGTGGCAGGCGATGTGACAAGCTGTATCTAGTGGCAGGCGATGTGGCAAGTGACAAGCTGTATCTAGTGGCAGGTGACGGGGGCAAGTGACAAGCTGCATCTGGTGGCAGGCGACATAGCAAGTGAGAAGCTGCATCTGGTGGCAGACAACGGTGGCAAGTTTACCTGATGGCAGGCGATGTGGCAAGTGAATCACTCAGAGCTCCCACTGATTCTGCATTATGGTGAGTTGAACTATTTAATTTTTATATTACATGTAATATTTATGTAATAATAGAAATAATGCGCTTCAATCATCCTGACACCATACCAGTCATGGTGCCATGATGATTGAAGCGCCAACACCAGCCATTGCCCTGACAAATTGCCCTTTAATGCACAGTACTGGCTCATAGCCTCATACAAATAATGTTTCCCAACTAAATTTGATTTAAGAATTTTATTTGTTGGGCATATTCTCAATGCAGACTGATCAGAGAAAACCTGTCAGCCACAAATATCCAGAGGTGGACAGAAGAGGGAAACTAAATAGAAATAATTATCCTGAAGATTGGTGATGCTCTTCTCAATCTGCTGAGCCCATGAACGTCATTCTGAAAATACAGACCTGACTGCCATTGCTTGCTTCCTTTTTTTTATGGCAATTGCCTGAGTGTGATGCTGGTCCACTGTATTCAAAAAGTTTTGGATCACTGACACAGAACAGCCATGAAGTTCTTTATCTGAATTCCCAATCTTTTTGGGGGCAATCTATAATGGTAAATACGTTGTTGGCTTTGCAAGGGAAGCTGCACTTTGCATGGTAATTTTCTCCAGAGCTTGGTGAATGAGATGAAGCTATGAGGATTTCCATCATTCCATCATTCAGTCACTTGCAAGCAAAAATCCTTTTTTTTTTATTTTTTTTTTATTTTCCTTCTACAGGATTAGGTATTGTTTGCAAAGTGTAATTTCACCACTTTCAATAAGCTTTTCCCTTGCAAAGTCAATAGCTTTTTTGGTAAATCAACCCCATTGACACTAAAAAAAGAGGATTAGCCAAGCAGCTAGTATCTACAGGACAGCAATGGCAGCCTATATCTTTCTCTTTTGACTGGCTTCCTTTACCCTTTTCGCTGCCAGAGCCGCTTTTGTGTTTTTTTTTTGAGCACGTGTTTAAAAGATTATTTTAGGCCTGAAGATTACATAAACCCCCATACATTATATATTTTCTGAAAGCAGACACCTAGAGAATAAACTAGTGGTAGTTCCAATTTTTTTATGTCAGATGATATTACTTCAAGTGTCTAGGAAACGCAAACTTAGAAAAAAAATAAAAAAAACACACTAAAGTGAATTTTAGAGCAACCAAATGCAATAAACATCCCAAATTTATGGTAAAATATAAAAGACGAGGTTGCAACGAGTAAATAAATACCCAACACGTTCCAACCTTAAATTTGCGTGCTCCCGTGAAATGATGACAAACTTCAGTACCCTATATTTTTTATAGATGAAGCTTCAAAAGCCCCCTATAGGTATCAGTTTAGTGTTATGGAGGGGGTTTTGTGTTAGAATTATTGATCTCACTCTGGCGTGTGCGGCGATATGTACCATGTGTATCACAATCAGCGTTTTCACACAGGAGTCCCCAACGCATGCATTTATGTTCGTACGTGCATATATGTGATAATTTTTAGGTGAAAGGTTCTCCTTAACAAAGCATAGACCCTGCATGTCTTTTGGGCTCCACTAAATGTTTTGCAATGCAGATCGCATTGCAAGAGTCAGCGATTTTTAGCGGGACTGTGACATTGTGGTGGACAAGTCAGACACCTAACTGACAATTTTGACATTTTTTTGGGAATCAGTGACATTATTACAATGATCAGCGCTAAAAATATGCACTGTCACTGTACTAATGACACTGGCAGGGAAGAGGTCAGGGGCAATGAAGGGGTTAACAAAAATGTGATAGACACTGCGCTCACGTGCTAAATTGGCCATACATGGAACCATAGATATATGTATATGCCACCAAGGATGGTATAATCAAACCATGAATCAACATACTAGTGTCATAATGAAAGTCCCATAAAGTCCAATGATGAGAGAGGGATGGGAGGATCTGTGACAGGCTGTCAGCTGTGTCGAGCAGGAAAACACTCTAGTACAGGAAGAAAGGAATCTCCGTGTTCCCCCATTCCGTCCTTCCCCAGGCACAAGGATTTGGAGGAATGTCACATAGGAGGGAAGAAGTCATCCTCTGAATCACCGGAGTACTGACCACTCTAAGCCGCTAGCTGAGGCTGGGAGTGAACACGCTGGTGGTATCCAGCTGGCGGCTTAAAGCGGTCCGTACTCCGGTGATTCAGCGGATGACTTCTTCCCTCCTATGCGCCATTCCTCCAAATCCTTGTGAGTGCATATCATCACCATGTATTGTTGTGCTAAATAAACCTGACTTTATTGCACTTAGAGACGCCGCTGTTTTTCGTTTCTTCCTGCAATGAAGGGGTTAAGTGTGTCCCTAGGAGGTGCTTGCTAACCGTGTGGGGGAAGGACGGAATGGGGGAACACGGAGATCCGTGTTCCTGCTTAGCAGGAACACAAGATTACTGTGTTCTCCCCTGTCAGAACGGCGATCTGCCTTGTTTACCCAGGCCAATTTTCAGCTTTCAGCACTGTCGCACTGTAAATGACAATTGTGCGGTTATCCTACACTGTATCCAATTTACATTTTTATTTTCTCGTACCTTCATTGACAGACGCAGCTCTTCATGACATGTGGGTTTTATGCTTGTCCAACTAGTTAACTAGGCAGGGAAAAGAAACAGCTGGCCCCTCCCATGGGACCGTCCTCTCTTCCCACATAAACCCTCTCCATAGCATAGCTCAGCAGTTTCAATGCCTAGTTTGCAAGGAGTTGACCTGGCTTCCCTTTAGGGGAATTGCGGTCCTGTTTGTGACCGTTTTTTTCTTTCTTCTTTCTTTTACTTTTATTTTATTTGACTTCTATCAAGCATTGATCTGATATCAAGAAGCAGGCCGGGACATAGAGAGTCCATGGGCTCTGTACTCTCCCCGGCCTGGCCGACCGATGCGAGCCAGTCCCGCGGTATGGGGACCCACCGCATCGTGCCCGTTCAGTGCGAGCGGCCTGGGGTGACCCCCACCTACGCCCAGCCCCGGATGCGATTCAGGTAGGGCGATTTTTCTGGCCTGCAGCATACCATCCAGGCAGGGGCGGAAGGTCTGGGACTGGGTGGCTACCCACTGCGCTCGTCAGGAGTGGTGAGTGAGAGTTCCTTCCTTCCCCCCCTTTTCAGGGGCAGAAGGGGGACCGACGACCCTGAAAAAAAAATAAAAAATTTCTGGGTAGCCAGCTTGTAGGGGCGCGTGGAGCTCCTCCTTACCTCGTCTGGCACCATTCTTTTCAGTTTTCGCTGCCATGCGGCTATCGGCCGCTGTTTTGCGGCGCACCGCCGCCATTTTGCCGTAGCCACAGACGTGCTGGGCCTATGGGGCTTTCCCTCTAGCGTTCAGAGCGCCTGTTTGCGGTACTGCACGTTCCTGTAGATGGATTTTCGGGCGGCGGCCATATTTGCCTAATGCTTCTGCAAAAACGTGTTTGGAGCGTTTTTTCCCTTCTCTGTGGAACGGTGTGTGCTCTGGACGGCGCGGCTCTTCTGACGATCCTCCAGGGTTACAGGCAGCAAACAGCAATTATAGCTGGGCTCCTCTGTGGGTGCTGGTGGCGGCGGGTGCAGTCCTCTTGGGTTCCCTGGTGCGCTGTGGGGTGCTGGTGTGCGGCTGTGTGGGGGTGCCTCAACTTTTTTAGTACCACCTGTGTGTCACTAAGACTGTTTTGAGGGGAGAACGATTGCAGACTATACTGCTGAATCTGCTGAGGAGGAATCAGCGGCTGCGCTATCTACGCAAGGGGCCTTTTTGGACCCGCTGCGGCGGTCTTTAGTGAATTCTCCCCTGGGCGGATGTCGCCCAACAGGGCCCCAAGAAGCGTCCCCCTCCTCCTTGCTTTCAAGGGAGGATTCTGATCCGGAAGTGGCCTCTGAGGTCATAGGGATCCCAGTGGGGGTATCTGATGGGGAACTGGGTCCCTCGGACGGAGTAGAGTTCAGGGGACGGCGACTGCGCGTAAAAGAGTGTAGTTTACGCCATTATCGCTGGAACGCGCACTACGCTGCGATTGCGCCAGAATGGCGACTCGCAGACTTCTGTGTATGGATGTGGGTCCTCCAGGCCCCCTAGGGCCCCCAAGGCTTACCCTTATGATCAATTTTTTGATCACCTTATTTATCGTGAATGGCTGCGTCCGCAGCATTCTTTTTCGCAGCAGCACAGTGGTGTAGTGGGTAGCAATTGCGCCGGGCGGCAAGATGCTTGCTGGCTCGGATCCTAACCATGGCCTCCCTGCCTGAGGTTTGCATGTTCTCCCTGTGCCTGCGTGGGTTTCCTCCCGGTGCTCCGGTTTCCTCCCATACTCCAAGAGACAAAGGTCTAAACGGTTCGCTGCTCGCTATCCCTTTGAGGAAAGCTTTTTTTTAAAAAAAAAAAAAATGGGAGTCGTGTGCGGTGGTCCCGCCTATAGCTCACCCTAATAAGGCAACGACCGTTCCTCTGGAAGGGTTCCTTCCTTCCAGGGCCCCGCTGTCAGAAAGACAGAGGCGCTGTTAAAGTCGGTCTTCCTGGTGGCAGGCTCTGCTCTGCGTCCAGCCCTGATGTCCGCCATTGCGGCGCAATATCTGAGCGTATGGCAGAGCTCCAGAATGTTCTGGACTGTGGCCTCCTGATGGATACACCACAGAGGGATGAATTTTTGCTCCAAGGTTTCAAGTACCTTGGTGATGCGGCCGTTGATTTACTGCCTATGTTATCCAGGATAGCGGTGTTGCCGTATCCTCAGACGGGTACTCTGGTTGCGTTTTTGGTCCGGTGACCATGCTTCCAAAAAAGGTCTCGCAGACTTTCCCTTTCAGGGTGGACGTCTATTCGGTCCATGGCTGGGTGAGATTGTTGAGGATTTTACAGGAGGTCAGTGCACCTTCCTCCCAGAGCCCCGGAGGCGCGAGTTTCGCTGTAGACAGGGGCCCCTTACCTCGGGTCAGTAGAGGTTAGGGACCCGTCCCAGTAAGATCGCTGCAGGGGCCGGGTACCGGCAGTGGCAGCGCAAAATAAAAACCAAAAAGGCGGAGGACAAACCTCCTCAGCCTGATGGGTTGCCCGAAGCCCGGGTGGGGGGACATTTTCTGAGTTCAACTCTCTGCCCCCAGACAGGTTCTTCTTATCGAACTTAGGGCTCCCGCAGGCACGCCGGGAGGCCCTCTTCGGGGCTGTCCAAGCACTGTCGGACCAAGGGGTGTTCGTGCCAGTGCCACCAGCGCAGAAGTTTCGAGGTTTTTACTCAAACATTTTCATGGGGGGGGGGGGGTCAGGCCAGTTCCAGACCTAAAGGCCCTGAACCTGTATATCAGGGCGCGGAAATTCCGGATGGAATCTATCCGCTCGGCCACCCTCCATCAGGGGGAATTTCTAGCATCTCTGGGCTTCAGGGATGCGCTCCTCCATTATCAATTTGTGGTACTCCCTTTCGGTCTGGCCTCAGCCCCTCGAGTTTTCAGGAAGAATGTGAGAATCACAATGACCTCGCTGCAGGACTTCGGCTGGTTGCTCAACCTGCAGAAGTCGACGGTGTTTCCATCCCGTCGCCTGGAGCATCTGGGCCTGATTCTGGACACAGAGCAGGCGAAGGTTTTTTTTCCTTCCTCCAGCCAAGTTGCTGTCACTGCAGTCGGCAGTGCGATCTCTCATATCGCACCGACGGTCTTCATTACAATTCTGTATGCGGTGCTGGGGCTCATGGTCTTGACTTTCAAGGTGATACCTTACGCCCAGAGTCACACTCGTCTCCTTCAGCGAGCAATCCTGGCTCGGTGGGACAGGTCCCCTCGGTCCTTGGACCTTCTGATCCTTCTGAGCTCCCAGACCTGGGCGTCTCTGACCTGGTGGCTCGGGACTCGGCGTTGATTCAGGGGAAGTCGTTCCTGCCCCTTCAGGGAGTGGTCTTCACCACGGATGCCAGTTTTTGAGACTGGGGTGGGGTCCTGGGACAGCTGTCTGCCCAGGGCCGTTGGTCGGCACAGGAGGTTCGCCTCTCCATCTATGTGCTGGTACTGAGAGCACTAAGATTGTGCCTATCTCACTGGACAGTGAGATTGCAGGGTCGTCCGATTCGGATTCAGTCGGACAATGCCACGGCAGTGGCATATGTGAACCATCAGGACGGCACGAGGAGTCCAGCAGCTGCGGCGGAGGCAGCTCTGATACTGCGTTGGGCGGAACGTCACGTTCCGGCACTCTCCGCCATTTACATTCCAGGTGTGGAACACTGGCAGGTGAACTTTCTCGGTCACCAGACGCTGGACCAGGGAGAGTGGTCTCTCCACCCGGAGGTGTTCAACCGGATTTGCCACAGATGGGGGTCGCCGGACGTGGATCATGGCGTCTCGGTTCAATCACAAGGTGAAGAATTTTGTGTCCAGAACGAAGGATCTGTTGGCAGTGGCCACGGACGCTCTGATGGCCCCCTGGGGCCGTTACCGCCTTCTGTACGCCTTCCCTCCGATAACACTTCTACCGTGTTTGATACGCAGGATTGTGGCAGAGGGAATACCTATAATCCTGGTGGCTCCAGATTGACATCGGCGCACTTGGTACGCCAACGTGGTGCAAATTGTGGCAGATGCCTCCTAGCGGCTCCCACTGCGAGACGATCTACTGTCTCAGGGGCCCATCTCGCACTCTGCTTTGCCTTCGCTGGCTTTGACGGCCTGGCTATCGATTTCCAGGTGCTAAGAGACAGGGGAGTCGCTGTCTCCATGATCCCTACCTTGTTGAAGGCTCGAAAGTGTACTTCTCGCAAGATTTACCATCGCACCTGGAAGGCTTATATAGCTTGGTGCTAGGCGGAGGGTCATAACCCTTGCTCTTATGTAGTGTCCAGGGTCCTGACTTTTTTGCAGCAGGACCTGAACAAAAAAACTGGCTTTGAGTAAATCTCAAGGGCCAGATATCGGCTCTGGCGATTCTTTTCTAGAGACCTTTGGTTTCGCACTCGTTAATTCGTACCTTTGTACAAGCTGTGCGACATGTGGCGCCACGGGTGAAGGCCCGACGGCCCAGTGGGATCTGAATTTGGTGCTTTCTGTATTTCAGAAACCGCCCTATGTAAATATCAGGGAGATTTCCTTACAACTGTTGTCGCATAAGGTGGCTTTTTTGGTAGCCATCACTTCCGCCAGACGGGTGTCTGAAATGGCAGCACTATCGTGCAAGTCTCTCTACCTGGTCCTGCATAAGGACAAGGCGGTCTTGCGACCCTTTCCTTCCTTCCTTCCGAAGGTGGTCTCTTCTTTTCACATTAATGAAGATATTGTTCTTCATCCATTGTGCCCTCGTCCATCTCACCCAAAGGAAGTTGAGTTGCATGCCTTGGATGTAGTGAGGGCCTTACGAGTGTAATTAGCTGCTACAGCTTCTTTTCGGAAGGCTGATGCATTGTTTGTGCTGACAGAGGGTCCGCGCAAAGGTTTGGCACCCTCGTCGGCTACTATTTCTCGCGCATATTCTGTCGGGGCAAGGTACCCCCCTTTCTGGTCACGGCTCATTCTACCAGGGCTGTTAGCACTTCCTGGGCTTTTAGACACCCGGCCTCTGTGTCACAGGTGTGCAAGGTGGCCATTTGGGCCTCGGTACACACTTTCTCTAAGTTTTATAGGTTGATGTGCTAGCATCTTCGGATGCTGCTTTTGGCCGCAATGTTTTGCAGGCGGCAGTGTAGGTGCGTCTGGCGCCTCCTTAAGAGGTTATGTTGGGTACAGTTGCCATCGTTTACCCACCCCTCTTTTTGACACTGCTTTGGTACATCCCCACATGTCATGAAGAGCTGCGTCTGTCAGTGAACGTAGGAGAAAAAGGGATTTTATTAAAACTTACCGTAAAATCCTTTTCTCCGAGTTCACTGACAGACGCAGCACCCACCCCTCTGTGCTCTGTTCTCTGTACGGCTTGTGTACGAACTGCTGAGCTATGCTATGGAGAGGGTTTATGTGGGAAGAGGACGGCCCCATGGGAGTGGCCAGCTGTTTCTTTTCCCTGCCTAGTTAACTCCTAGTGAGACCAGCATAAACCCTACACGTCATGAAGAGCTGCGTCTGTCAGTGAACTCGGAGAAAAGGATTTTACGGTAAGTTTTAATAAAATCCCTTTATTTTTTTCACACAAATAGAGCTTTCTTTTGGTGGTATTTAATCACTACTGGGGTTTTTATTTTTTGCTAAACAAACAGAAAAAAACAAACATTTAAAAAAAAATCTGTTTTGATAGTTATAAAATTTTTCAAACAGATAACTTTTCTCCTTCATTGATGTGCACTAATGAGCACTGAAAGGCTGCACTGATATTTACTGATAAGGTGGCACTAATGAGGCAGCACTGGTGGGCATTGATAAGTAGCATTGATAGGTGGCACTGGTCACTGAAGGGCACTGATAGGTGGCCCTGAAGGGCACTAATATGTGGCATTGATAGACAGCACTGATGACTGGGCACTGATTGGTAGCACTGATAGGTGACACTGGTGGGAG
>BLSH010444791.1:24804-44261 GCA_018402905.1 Glandirana rugosa
GAATAAACATTTAGACCGGACTCACACAGCCATTCACATACTTGTTTTTTTGAATAGGCCTCAATACAAAAAAAAAAAAAATACCATGTTGGCTACCTCCTCCTACTCCTCTACCACCGCCACTTCCACCTACACT
Organism: Glandirana rugosa; assembly: GCA_018402905.1. NCBI lineage: Eukaryota > Metazoa > Chordata > Amphibia > Anura > Ranidae > Glandirana > Glandirana rugosa. Next base: position 24,941 of record BLSH010444791.1, read on the forward strand.
GCCACGGTCACGGCCTAGTCAACCTCTAGGCTCCTACTCCACATCCACCCCCCTTCCCCTTTTTTTATTTGATTTTAATTTATTTTCCCTATCCCCATTTTTTTGTAGGGCACTTGCCCTACCCTTACCCCCATTTTACTTCCTTTTGCAGCCCTCTAGGGCTTTCCAGGACTTTGTTACAGCCATTTTTGTGCCTAAAAGTTCGGGTCCCCATTGATTTCAATGGGGTTCGGGGTCCGTGCGATCGTTCGGGTTCCGTCCAGACCCGAACCCGGACTTTGTCCCGAAGTTTGGCCGGACCAGTAGAACCCGAACTTCCAGAGGTTCGCTCAACTCTAATGGGGATGTCTAATAATGCTGTCTAGATAGTGGACTGTCTCTTGCTGGACATTGGGGGGCTGTGTCTTGCTGTTTATGGAAATGTCTCTTGCTGTATATAGAAATGTCTCTTGCTGTATATAGAAATGTCTTTTGCTGTATATGGAAATGTCTCTTGCATCGAAATGTCTCTTGCTGTATATAGAAATGTCTCTTGCTGTATATAGAAATGTCTCTTGCTGTTTATGGAAATGTCTCTTGCTGTATCTGGAAATGTCTCTTGCTGTATATGGGACTGTCTCTTGCTGTATATGGGGGGCTGTCTCTTGCTGGATATAGGACTGCCTCTTGCTGTATATGGAGGTGTCTCTTGATGTATATGGGGACTATCACTTGCTGTATATGGGACTGTCTCTTGCCGTATATAGGATTGTCTCTTGCCATATATGTGGGCTGTCTCTTGCTTTATATGTAAATGTCTCTTGCTGCATATGGGGTTGTCTCTTGCTGGATATTGGGGACGGTCTCTTGCTGGATATGGGAATATCTGGAAGTGCATCTGAGCTTACTTTGGTAAGCGCTTGATATTTCTGATGTTTTGCACATTTTACTGAATTGCTTTTAATTAACAAATTCCATACAAATTACCTTGTATATCCCCCAAATTATACTTGGTTCCCTGTTCTCAAAAAGGGGCGGTGCTAGGAGGTGTGTAGGGGTGGATACAAAAGGTGGTCCTAGAGGTGGTTCTAGGGGTGGATAGGGGGTGAGACAATCATGACCTAGGGGAGGGAGGTGAGTTCCTGCACCTTTTCTCTGAGAAAAAAAGGCCTGTACAGGATGTGTATATACAGTTGTGCTCATAAGTTTACATACCCTGGCAGAATTTCTGATTTCTTGGCCACTTTTCAGAGCATGTGAATGAAAACACAAAAACGTTTCACTCATGGTTAGTGTTTGGCTAAAGCCATTTATTGTCAATCAACTGTATTTACTCTTTTTAAATCATAAGGATAACAGAAACTACCCAAATGGCCCTGATCAAAAGTTTACATACCCCAGATCTTAATACTGTGTGTTGCCCCCTTTAACATCAATGGCAGCTTGATGTCTTTTAAGGTATTTGTGGATGAGGCTCTTTATCTTCTCAGATGGTAAAGCTGCCCATTCCTCTTGGCAAAAAGCCTCCAGTTCCTGGAAATTCTTGGGCTGTCTTGCTTGAATTGTATGTTTGAGATCTCCCCAGAGTGGCTCAATGATATTGAGGTCAGGAGACTTCTTAGAAACACCGGCGCTGTCACGCTGTTGAGTATAGGCACATTTTATTATATTACCATGTGAGTGTTTTTATTGAAGTTTTAAATAAATGCTGTTGTAAACGGAATTACGCAATGTTGTGGTAATATTTTGCATGATCCTGATCGAGTCCATGGTCAAGATATTGGAGCTGGATTGAGGGCTTTGCATAGTGTGGAGAGATGATGTGGAATGTATGGAGAGGAGGATATCTTTAAATCTGCTTAAAGGAGGATAACTCAAGATGTAATTTTAACGCCCATGAGGTGAGGGCATATCTGATGGCGGGCACAGGGTGCTGTGTGCTAATTTGATCACTTGGCCTACAATTCAAACTGTTACAACTGGATGTTCTATGCAATTTATATGGAAATGTATGACAAACAATCAAGACTTGATTATATGGACTAATGCATGAACTCTGCACTTTACTAATGAATTAGATTCCACTCTACTGATGAATTATATTGCACTTTATTAATATAGATTCAGTATCACACTAGGATCGTATATATACAGATATGTTTGTATTTGCACTTTATGTATATATGCACTTTATGAATAAGTATAATAGTGCTGCACTCATTTATATAACTTTTAGTTATATTGTTATCAATGCTTTATTAACCACCTGTTAGGGAGGTGGAGAGTGCTGGCAGCAGGATTGGATATAGCAGCTCACAAGGTTCATCATTTGTATTTATTCAGTATACAACCATGGGCGTCCGCAGAAATTTTTTCGAGGGGGGGGGGGGGCATCATTTTAAGGTCACCCATGCTATGCCGCTTTTTGACATTATCACATTATCACAGTCAAAGGCTGCAGACATAGTACAGGAGATGGTCAGAGACTGCAGACATAGTACAGGAGATGGTCAGAGACTGCAGACATAGTACAGGAGATGGTCAGAGACTGCAGACATAGTACAGGAGACGGTCAAATACTGCGGACATAGTACAAGAGACAGTCAGAGGCTGCGGACATAGTACAGGAGATGATCAGACACTGCAGACATACTACAGGAGATTGTCAGAGACTGCAGACATACTACAGGAGATCGTCAAAGACTGCAGACAAACTACAGGAGATGGTCAGAGACTGCAGACATACTACAGGAGATGATCAGAGACTGCAGACATACTACTGGAGATGGTCAGACACTGCAGACATAGTACAGGAGATGGTCTGAGACTGTGGACATGGCACACAAGACGATCAGAGACTTCATACATAGCCCAAGAGGATAAGGACCTAGTGGGCAACCCCCGATCCGATCCCTGATTCCAGGGCGGGGCAATTGCCCCCCCTTGCCCCTATCTGTGGATGCCCATGTATACAACCAGGCAGCGAAGTACAGGAACGTAAGACAGGAGTGGAGTCAACGTAAATGCCAAGGTCACTTCAGGTAGGCAGGAATCCAGAGGCAGGTCAGGGTCAAGACAGTTTTTGCACAGGAGGGCAAATAAAGGAGGTCAGGGTGCAGGAACTAGTTGAAGACCACTCAGCAATTTATTCATGGCAACAATTTTCTTGTCTTGAAACAGGCTGGACTTTTCTTACAGGGGCCTCCAGCTAATTATGTTAGGCTGCAAAGTCCATGTAGACTCTGATGTCCTGCCTGAGCTTAGAGCTGATAATGGATACTCTGTCCTGGCTGATGAAGAGGGAAAAACTGTCAAATAATTCTTTAGTTTCTATTTATGTGAACAGCAGCTTTGTTACAGTTTTTTGAGTGTCTATTATCAGCAATGAGCTAGGCAGATGATAAGGCTACAGACTGATACTTTTGCTAACAGACAGGAAATAAAACAAAATAATTAAAAATAAATCTTTCATATGAGCCTCCTACTTTTGTTCTATTTATTTGCAGGAGAAAATGGTCAGAAAAGTATAGTGTTTGTTTTGCGTTGATATGCAAATTTGCATTTACTTACATATAAAGCAGTTTATCTGTACATATATTTTTACATCAGCTTAAATCTGTACATACACCGATCAGCCATCATTTTATGACCATCCTCCTTTTGCTACCAAAACTGCCCTGACCCATCAAGGCATGGACGCCTCTAGACCTCTGAAGGTATGCTGTGGTATCTGGCACCAAGCCATCAGTAGCAGATCTTTTAAGTCCTGTAAATTGTGAGCTGTAAACTGTGCCATCTATGGATCAGACTTTTACAGCATATCCCACAGAAGCTCGATTGGACTGCTATCCGGAGAATTTGGAGGACAAGTCAACACCCTGAACTCTTGTGTTCCTCAAACCATTCTTGAACCATTTTTGCAGTGTGACAGGGTGCATTATCCTGCTGTAAGAGGACACTGCCATCAGAGAATACAGATTCCATGAAGGGGTGTACTCGGTCACCAACAATGCGTAGGTAGGTGGTACATCTCAATAATGAATTGCAGGACCTAAGTTTTCCCAACAGAACATTTTCTAAAGCATCACACTGCCTCCACCGCCATGCCTTCTTCCTATACTGCATCCTGGTGACATCTCTTCCCCTGGGTATGTGATGCACACAGACCTGGCCACCCACATGATGTAAAATAAAATGTGATTCATCAGACCAGGCCACATTCTTCCATTGCTCCATGGTCCAATTCTGATGCTCTCAGGCCCCTTGTAGGTGCTTTTTGGTTGTGGACAGTGATCAGCATGGGCACCCCGACCAGTCCGCGGCTACACAGCCCCATACACAACAAATGGAGGTTTAGGGCCTGATGTTGGGCAGGAAGAGGCTGATAGGGCCATCCGTGGAGTGAATTTTAACTGGTTCTTTGGGAACCTCCTTCCAAAATGTGTACAGTGTATGGTCAGCTTTAGTATTCATGGTTGTGACAGACTGCCTGGCACCCAGCCTGGGTGCCTCCATCAAGATACAGCTTCCTCTACTCTGGAACCAGGAACAAGGTATTCTAGTAGGATATTGCACCCAAGAACTAGACAACACTAGCTTAGGTGAAAACTGGAACTGCCTTTATTGTAAATTCACACCAAATATATAACACACAAAATTAGGTAAGAGCTTGATCACATTATCCTAAACAATGCAAACTGTAAACAGTAATATCATCAGTACATCTAACAGTACATCTATGGAACAGCTGACATAAATAGTAATCTAATTAAACAGCAAGCTAGTTAACAACTAGTCACCTAGACAAGCCTAGGTTACTCAGGTCAGTGCCCACCCAGACAGTTCGGCACCAGTAGAAGACCCAGGGCTGTCCAAATCTCATTAATCAGCTTTCTTTTCACATCTATCTTCTCACTGAGTTTCAAGTTGGCAGAGACCATCATGGCTTCCTTAAATGTTAAATATAGTAATGTCATCTTGCTTTATATAACAGGACATCTTTCTGAATGCCTGTAACTCCCTCAAATGCCAGGGCCCATAGTCAGTAGGCAAGAGGCTACCCTGTAGTCCCCTCCAAAAGCCCCTGTCCCGGTTGGGTCTGTCACAATGTTGCTTCTATCAATGGCATCAGAGGTGCTGAAAAGATTGAAGTGAAACTCTATAGTGATTATTCTTACTCAATGTGGTTGTAAACCCTATTTTAAAACTTATACCTACGGGTAAGCCTATAAGCCTGTTCTACTGTGTTCTAACAAGGGGACTCCCCCCACCCCCCGTCGGGACTCGAGAGCCCTTTAATGCACATTGCTGCTCTGGAGGGTCATCTGAGGACTCAGAGGCCTCTAATGCTGGCTTCACAGTCACTTGCTTCCTGGAAGCGGAAGTAGGCGGAGCTCCGTGGAAACCAGAAGTTAGTTCACAAGTGAAAATATCCCTGCCTCACATTTTTGTTTCGCTTTCATTCATTAACAAAAAGCTGAATTGATTTTCGTCGTTTCATCATGTAAAAATGCAGCTGATGAAAATTATGACGAAAACATTTTCGTTGACGAAATTAACGCTGATTGTTATTTGCTCATTTTTCCCCACGTAAGCGAAGCTATGCTTTAAGGATTATTAAGCTGCAATATATTACATTTTTGTTTTTGGGTTTAATACCCCTTTCAGTCAATAAACATGTATGTATTTCAACTGTGTGTTTGCCTGTTTGGCTGGTGTGTCACTTTAAGCAAAGAGGATCACCACACACCGTTAGTTGTTGTACCTGAGCTGTTTATTTATTTTAAAGCTGCTTATGTCTTTATATTGTTATCCACTTGGATGAAAAGAGACAGTAAGTAATGATGTGCTGTGATGTTGCTTGTCTTCATTATTAGAGCACTTACCATGTCAGGTTTTCACATAAAGCAGCCAAGATGCTTCAAGGGCTTCCTACATGCACAGATCTGGCTGGGCTACAACTGCAAGTAATCATCAACACCAATGAAGTCAGAGAAATAGAAGTCCCAATAATAAATAAAGATGTTTTCCCTAAGGCGCGATACCAACTCCCCCCCCTCCACCCCATGCATTAAAGCAACATTAAACCCAAAACCATAAATGCAAAATATTGCAGTTTACCAATCATTCAATGTGGTGGCTGCATTAGTTTTCTTTTTTTAGGCATTTTCCCCCTTTGTTTTCACCTGGTGATCTACACCTCCTGTATTAGAGTGCCATCACTCTGGATAAATAAGAACAGGAGACACATTTGAACAGCAGCATTGTCAGTGTGGAGGAAAGGGGAGTGTTAGGCTTCATGTACACACAACCTACTTTGACTGCCGGTTGCAAGAAAACGCAAAAAGCAGTGATTTGGCCGTGGTTTGCGTTTTCCGGCAGCCGACGGTCAAACATTCCTATCCTGAACGCGATTCTTCCCCATTCAGGAGAGCAAGGATGAAGCTTCCCTAACCGCAGCAGCTCCTAGACTCTGATAAAAGTCTATGGGGTTGATTTACTAAACCTGAAGAGTGCAAAATCTGGTGCAGCCATGCATTGTAGCCAATCAGCTTCTAACTTCAGCTTGTTCAATTAAGATTTGGCAATAAAACCTGAAAGCTGATTGGCTTCTTTGCACAGCTGCACCAGATTTTGCACTCTCCAGCTTTAGTAAATCAACCTCTATATGTACATTGACGGAAAGGAGTAGATTTACTAAAGGCATAAATACTGTGTACTTTGCAAAGTGCAGTTGCTCCAGAGCTTAGTAAATGATCAGAAGCTCTGCTGAATTCCATCATCCAATCATGTGCAAGCAAAAATGCTGTTTTTTTAAATTTTCCTTGCAAGTGATTGGGTATTCTTTGCTAAGTGAAGCTTTACCTCATTTACTAAGCTCTGGAACAACTGCACTTGCAGAGGGCAACTGCACTTTGCAAAGTGCACAGTCTATTTGCCTTTTGTAAATCAACCCATATCCTTTTATGGAGTTGAGTTTAGGAGCTCACACTTTTATAAGCAGTTACAGCAAATAGTTATTTTTCTCCTTTTGGGATAAACGTTTTACATAAATAAATAAAAGCTGATCATTGTAAGCCCCCAGTCAGTGGTAAATGGTTTGTCTAATCCCTATAAATGCTACATCTGCAAAAGAGCTTGTATTTTTGAAAAACTACAGACTTACTTGCTGAATCAGCAGGTTAAAATAAAGGAAAGAAAAGCCTAAAAAACCCCCGAATGCAGCCATTACTTTTAACCACTTTAGCCCCAGAAGAATTTACCCCCTTCCCTACCAGAACACTTTTTGCGATTCGGCACTGCGTTGATTTAACTTGCAATTGCGCGGTTGTGCGACGTTGCACCCAAACATAATTGACGTCCTTTTTTTCCCACAAATAGAGATTTCTTTTGGGGGTATTTGATCACCTCTGCGTTTTTAATTTTTTGCGTTATAAACAAAAGAAGAGCGTCAATTGTGAAAAAAAACAATATTTTTTACTTTTCGCTATAATACATATCCAAAAAAAAAATCAAAAATCAAATTTATTCATCAGTTTAGGCCGATATGTATTCTTCTACATATTTGTGGTAAAAAAAAAAATCGCAATAGACGTATATTGATTGGTTTGCGCAAAAGTTGCCGCGTTTGCAAACTATGAGAATTGATTTATGGCGTTTTCACTATATTTTTTTTTTACTAGTAATGACGGCGATCTGTGATTTTTAGCGGGACTGCAATATTGCAGCGGACAGATCAGACATTTTTGACACTTTTTTGGGACCAATGACATTTATACAGCGAACAGATCTAAAAATAGCCACTGATTACTGTATAAATGTCATTGGCAGGGAAGAGGTTAACCTGAAGGGTGCGATCTAGGCGTTAATTGTGTTCTCTCAGCATGTTCTAACTGTGTGGGGGCTGGGCTGGCAGGGGCATGACAAATCTAACTGATCCCGATCATAGGGATCAGTAGATCACTGTCATGCCGCCTGTCAGAACGGGGAACAGCTGTGTTTACATCCGCGGTTCCCCGTTCTTCCTCTGTATTAGGTGATCACGGGTTGTCGGCAGACATCGAGTCCGCCTGACCCGCAGCCACACTCAGGAATCACGGGGCAGGCATGAGAGCGCGCCCACTATTCATGCCTGCGTGAATCGCCATTTATAAACGGCGATTCGCACTATGCTGCCACAGTGCAGCAGTAAATGTACGCGAGCCAATCGGGAACCAGTTAAAAATGTGTAAGCTGCAATGCATTGTTGTGTCTGTTAGGCCTCATGCACACAGGACATTTTAAAAATGTCAGCGCTACAGCAGCGCTAAAAACGCTGTGTTTTGTCATTCACGTTTAGCCTCGTTTAGCTGCGTTTAACCGGGTTTGCGTTTTTTGACGTTTTTACATTATAAACACTCTATATAATGTAAAAACGCCTATAAACATCAAAAGCGGCTAACACAGCTAACATTTTTAGCTACGTTTAGTCGCATTTAGCCGCGTTTTTGACGTTTTTCGTTTTTACAGCTCCTGGAAGCACAGGCTGTAGTTTTTTTCTACTGCCCCTAAACACTTATGCCTCCAAACGCCTCTGACAGTTTATCTGTGTATGGACACATAGGCTAACATGGAGGGGCTTTTAGAGGCAGTTAAAAAAAAACGTCAAATGCCCCTAACAGCAGCTGTAAAAACCTCCTGTGTGCATGAGGCCTTACAGTTATAACTATTATTATTTTTTATCTTTTAGGAAAAAAAACAAACAATAAAATCAGAATCAAAAAAACAATTGTTAGCTACATTATAATAAAATGTTTTTTTAGGTGTGATACTGCTCTAACCACTTGTTTACCAAGGTAGTTTCTATACATCCTGTGCTCAAGAGTTGAAAACAAGCTCATGGCTGCAGCAGCCACAAACTTGTTACCATTTTGTTCAACCCGCTGAAGCTGTCCGCAATTGTTCCATTTTTTTTTTAACCTCCCTGGCGGTATGATTCTGTCAGGTTTTTGCGTCTAAAAGCGGTACATTGTTTTGCATAGAAATTTGGCGTTTTATATTGTAGGCCTGTAATTCTTAGGAATAACTCACTTAAATCTGTCCAAACAAGAGTCTAGTAGACATCCCGGGTATGAAAAAGTTTGAAACACAAAATCATAAATTATAATATAATAAATATCTATAAATTATTATCAAAAATAATAACATATAGTAATAAAATGTATTCAATAATGTAATCAAATCAAAAACTCTGAAATTTACTAATTTGCAGAATTGTCGCTGTCGTCACTTTCAGTGTCTGATGATAAATTTCCCCACCAATCAGTATGACATTTAATTCTGCAAATGATTCTTATTTACTATCGGTGTTTTCTTACTGATCAAAAACCACTTTTGACGTAAAGGGACGCTTTTTGGTTGCCATGGACATTCTCAAGTTTCCAGACAGAAACAATGGCATATATAATATAAAAGTGCATGCAGGGCACTGGGCAAACCACTAGGGACAAAGGGGGTGTGAAATGATTTCATACAGTAATGTAATCTTACAGATTACAGTGTACTGTATGTTTACTGTGTGTTTCACTTTTTGAATTTGCCGCCAGGCTCCGCCCCGTGCGACGCTCGCAGGGAATGGAGCCCGGCACACAGAGGCATTGGGCAGAGGACACAGCCCACAGACACGGGGGGGGACATCGATGGATCCAGGGGTCAAGGTAAGTAACGCTGCCTGGATCCAGCGGCGCAATCCTGAGTGTGGCTCGGGGTTACCTCTCTTGGTACAGAAAATTCACCCTGAGCAGCACTCTGGAATACCACCAAGGGGGTTAACAGATTCACCCATCCACATTTTTGAGGTGGATAAGGGAAACCTCCCCACTGTGTTATTTTATTCTGACAGCAGAGAGATTCACTGAAGCTGCACTGATGGGCACTGATATGCTGCACTGATTGGCACTGATAGGCTGCACTGATGGGCACCGATAGGCTGCACTGATAGGCTGCATTGATGGGCACTGATAGGCTGCCGGTTATCAGGTCCCTTATCTCTAAAAACCGGCTTCTGTTCACATCATGATCAGCTGTGAATGGACACAGCTGATCACATGGTAAAAAGCTGCTGCTTGGCTCTTTACCTCAATCTGTGATCGTCAGTGCATGGGGGACACTGCGATCACAGTACGTGCTGCCTGCGATCACGAGAGGACGTCATATGATGGCCTCCCAGAGCTGGCCGTCCCCACTGTAACCGTCACCCGGCTATAGCGCGGTCGGCAACTGTTTAACCTGAATCTATATAATTTTATTTCATTATTCATTTTAGGCAGTGTGGCATCTTATAGAGAGAGTACCATGGGATATGTAGTCCTTATAGATTGAAAGTAAACAGCAGAGGAGTAGCTGCAAAGCATGCAGGGAATCCAGGAAGTTGTGGAAGCAGACATACAAAATTCACAACACGAAAGGAGATTTATCAAGTAAGCTTGCATTGGCTTGTCAGATATAACTATTGTCTGTAATGTTATTACAATTCTGATGTTATAAAAATTAAAGTGTATGCTGTGACACTAAAATTCCTATAAGTTTTCAGTCTAATTAGCAAATGGATTTCTTGTAAAAAAAATGTTTTCATTTCCCTAGCAAGATCTATTTAACCACTTGCCGACCGCCGACCACAGTCTGATGGTGACAAGATGGCACGATATCGCAAACGAGATCCCACACTGTGAGCATGTGCACGCTGCTGGAGGCGCGCTCGCACGCTCTCTGTGTTCCGGGGGAGCCAGGGAGCGGGTAGGGTGGACTCGATCGCCGCCGGCTACCCGCGATGGCCCCCCGCAGTGAAAGAACGGAGGTCCGTGTAAGTAAACACGGATCTCCGTTCTGACAGAGGGGGAAGGGCTGTGATCACAGGCTTCCTGTATATTGAAGCCGTGATCACTCACCTCCCCCTGCCAGCCCAGCCCACATACAGTTAGAACACACCCAGGGGACACAGTTAACCCTTAGAGCGCCCCTGCAGGTTAACCCCATTCACTGCCAATGGCATTTACACAGTAATCAGTGCATTTTTATAACACTGATCGCTGTATAAATGCCAATGGTCTCAAAAAAGTGTCAAAATGGTCCGACATGTCTGCTGCAATATCGCAGTACCGATAAAAATCGCAGATCGCCGTCATTACTAGTAAAAAATAAAATAAAAACCCCAGAAATTAATTCTCATCATCTGTAAACGTGGCAACTTTTGCGCACACCCATCAACAAATGCAGATTGGGATATAATGAGGAAGAATATAAATCGGCCAAAACCAATGAAAAAAATGTATTTTTATATTTTTTTTTGGATTTGTATTTTAGCAAAAAGTAAGAAATTTTTTTTTTTTTGCAAAATTGTCGCTCTTCTTTTGTTTATAGGGGCGATCAGAAATGATGCAGAGGGGATCAAATACCACCAAAAGAAAGCTCTATTTGTGGGGGGAAAAGGACGCAAATTTTGTTTGGGTACAACGTCGCACGACCGCGCAATTGTCAGTTAAAGTGACGCAGTGCAGAATCGTAAAAAATGCCCTAAAGTGTGAAATCCTTCCGGGGCTGAAGTGGTTAATATCCCCAAGTAAAGATATGTTGTCTGTCTAAGTAAGGCATCTTGCAGACTTAGCTCTTTTGCAATTGATAACTCTGAATAATTTCCTTGAAGGGCTCACACTTACATTTCCTTTTAGATGATAAACTTTGATTACAGTTCAATTTTAACACCTATTAGCGGTGTTACATACGAAGCTGAAACTCCACACAGAGCCCCAGAGATTTCATCTCTCCCCAGCAGACCATTTCCTGTGTACCAATTTCTCGCTAAAAATGACTATACATATGAACCACAGATTGCATCAGTGGGTTTTCAAAAAACGCATCTTAGATCAAACAGGCATGAAAGTCATAAAAAATTCCCGTATGAGAATAAATATTAAAGTCTGGTTTCTAGGAAACATTTGTGCAGTTCTGAATTGTGCCAAATCTAAGATCTGTTTTTACTCGAGAGGCAGAAATGGTTTAATTCACAACTAGACAAGTATGTGCAATGATCAGGTAAGGCTACAAAATGATTGGCCTCTCTCTATTGTTTCATATGTTTCCCCTTTGTGCCTTGGGGTTGTAGCTCCATTCATTAAAAAAAAAAATAATAATTTCTCCGATATCACAAGGATATTTTATTTACCCAGTGTTTGATACAGAGTTCTGTCAGAATTGCTGGGTCTGAAATGCTGAGAGATCTTTTGAACTGGTTTCTAGGATTTTTCCTTTTGTCACACTGCCAGAGGTTTGTCTGTTTAGTTAATAATTCAAATCTTACTGGTGCCCAAAGTATTTTATGCCACATTAGAAATGCTGGATAACTTAACCCTGTGTAAAAAAAACCCTTTATTGTCGTCTAATCAATAAATGATGCCTTTGGCCAATAGATGTATTTCTCTACATTCACAGTGCGCGTCTCTCTTTCTGTGCCCTAATTCTCTCATCCCTTCCTGTCCCTTTCTATCCCTTTTTTACCCTATTTCCACCCCATTTAAGTAGAATACCAGCTAAAATCTAACTTAAAAATAATCCCTCCTCATCCTAGCACCTATGCCAACTGACCTGTAGAAGATAGGGTTGCCACCTGTCCAGGATTCACCCGGACAGTTCGGGTTTGGAATCATGCGTCCGGGCTTCAGACTCCCTGGAACCTGGACACATTATTCAGACCAGACTATGGCTTCCCAGCAGGGTTGCTGGCTGCAGTTATGTAAGCCATCAGTGTCTGTTATACTCTCTTTCACACTGCCCAAAGCCAGTACTAACAATAGACGGGAGAGGAGAGAGGGCTTGACCTGCTCCTTTTCCTCCTGCCCCTACCCCTCTGTGTCTCCCCAGACTTTGAAGTCCAGCAGCCTCAGATACATCTGGATGAGAAGTGCTGACTGCCAAGGGGTGAGTGAGCTCACCATCCATTCCTCTCTGTGACTGAATCTCCCCCCTTCTCTCTCCTGCCTTTGAGTGAGCACACTAAGGTAAATCAGGGTTCTCAGAGCACCCCTTACATCAGAGCTCCCCTTTACACCAGTGGTCACAGTGTTCCCCCTTTCATCAGAGTTCTCAGTGCTCCCCCTTAAGTCAAGGTTTCCAGAGTATCCCTTATGTTAGAGTCCCCAGAGTTTTCCCTTGCATCAGAGTCTGCAGAGTCCCCACTTACAGTGTAAAGGAACTCTGCGAGTTCAGATGTAAAAGACATGTAGATATTTGCCAGCACACCAAGGATCCTTACTTTCGTCCAAATGGTTTTTATTCAAAGAGAGATCACATATCCTGGTGTGTTGAGTTATTTTGAGGGGACAGCAAATTTACACTGGTAAATTACACTGGTAAATGCGGGTGGTAGTGACACAGCCCCAAATGATCCACAATGGCTCAAAAGTGAAATGGTCCAGAAGTATTTAGACAGAATAAAGGTAGATAAAGCACCTGGACCAGATGGCATTCATCCAGGGATCCTAAAAGTATTGAGCTCTGTCATTTCAAAGCCATTGTATCTAGTTTTTAGGGACTCATTAATGACTGGAATAGTACCATTGGATTGGTGTAGGGCCAATGTGGTACCCATATTTAAAAAGGGATAAAAGTCTTTACCAAGTACCTATAGACCTGTTAGTTTAACTTCTATAGTCATTAAGATATTGGAGAGTTTAATAAAAGACCACATAGATGAGTTCTTCCTGGAAAAAATATTTTAAGCAACAGACAGCATGGATTCACGAAAGACAGATGTTGTCAAAGAAACCTGATTTCTTTTTATGAGGAGGTAAGTAAAACCTTGCACAGAGGGGTGGCTGTGGATGTGGTATACTTGGATTTTGCAAAAGTGTTTGACACCGTTCCCCACACACGGTTAATGTGTAAGGTAAAGTCTACAGGCTTGGAAAGATCAGTTTGTAAATGGATAGAAAACTGGCTAAAAGACCGAATTCAGAGAGTAGTGGTCAATGATTCTTACTCTGAATGGTCTAAAGTTATCAGTGGTGTACCCCAAGGTTCAATGTTGGGACCCTTACTTTTTAATATATTTATAAATGATATAGGGTCTGGGATTAAAAGTACAATTTCAGTGTTTGCAGATGACACCAAGCTATGCAGTGGAATAACGTCCTTACAGGATGTCTCCAACTTACAAGCCGACCTCAATGCACTGTCTAATTGGGCGACTATCTGGCAAATGAGGTCTAATATTGATAAATGTAAAGTTATGCACTTGGGGGCTAAGAATATGCATGCATCGTACATACTAGGGGGAGTACAACTGGGGGAATCCATAGTGGAGAAGGATCTGGTGGTTTTGGTAGATCATAAGCTTAATAATGGCATGCAATGCCAAGCTGCGGTTTCCAAAGCAAGCAAAATCCTTTCTTGTATTAAGAGAGGTATGGACTCCAGAGATAGAGACATAATTTTGCCCCTGTACAAACCATTAGTAAGACCTCTTCTGGAATATGCAGTTCAGTTTTGGGCACCAGTTCTCAAAAAGGATATTGGGGAACTGGAGAAAGTGCAGAGAAGGGCAACCAAATAAGAGGCATGGAGGAGCTCAGCTATGAGGAAAGATTAGAGGAACTGAATTTATTCTCTCTTGAGAAGAGGAGATTAAGGGGGGATATGATCAACATGTACAAGTATATAAGTGTTCCATATAGTGAACTTGGTTTTGAGTTAATCACTTTAAGGTCATCACAGAGGACAAGGGGGCACTCTTTACATCTAGAGGAAACAAGATTTCATCTCCAAATACGGAAAGGTTTCTTCACAGTTAGAGCTGTGAAAATGTGGAATAGACTCCCTCCAGAGGTGGTTCTGGTCAGCACAGTAGGTTGCTTTAAAAAAAGGCTGGATTATTTCCTTAATGTACATAACATAACTGGGTACTAACATTTATAGGTAAAGTTGATCCAGGGAAAATGCGATTGCCTCTTCCGGAAGGAATTTTTTCCCCCTGCTATAGCAAATTGGATCATGCTTTGCTGGGTTTTTTTGCCTTCCTCTGGATCAACTGTGGGTGAAGGATTGTGTATATGGGATTGTATGGTTATATATATTTTTTCTTTTTTGGTTGAACTGGATGGTCTTGTGTCTTTTTTTTCAACCTGACTAACTATGTATGTAACTGTTATACAAGCTATACACTCACTGCTTTACATTGTTGCAAAGTGTAATTCCTTCAGAGCCGGTTCACACTACAGCAATCCGATTTCAGGCACGACTTGATAGGCAACTTGATAGGGGACTTGATAGGCGACTTCAGCGCAACTTGGGCGACTTACAACGCGACCTGAAGCGACCTCCATGCCAGGCGACTTTGCCTGAGCGAATCAGAGAAGGGAGGAAGGAGGTTGCCTGCAGAATACCTGAAAAAAATGATTTTCTTCTCCCTGTAAAGTCGCTTCAATATAGATGGGGATCCAACCAGGATGTGACTTCCATGGAATTCTATGGGCACAAGTCGGATAGAAGTCGCCTTGAAGTAGTACAGGAACCTTTTTTGAAGTCGGAGCGACTTCAGTAGTGTACATTAAGACTGCTCCCATTCACTTCAATGGGAATATCTTCTGTCAAGCGACTTGGGGCGACTTGAGGGTGACTTGGAGCAACACAAGTCTCCTCCCAAGTTGCGGTAGTGTGGCTCTCAGTGTTGTCACATGAAAAGATATAATAAAATATTTACAAAAATGTGAGGGGGTGTACTCACTTTTGTGAGATACTGTATGTAAATTAAGTAGTAAATCAGCAGGGCCCCTTGGTCCACTTTGATTTTTTTTTTAATTATATGAACTAAATTGAAGGGCTATGGGAGATTGCACAGTCCACTTTGCATGCTGCCTTTCTTAAAGCGGTAGTAAACCCGCTTGAAAAAAAAAAAAATCCTGCAAGACAATAGCATAATATGTTAGTATGCATTGCATACTAACATATTATGAAATACTTACCTTAGAGTGAGGCTCCTGATGCCCGAGTCGGTCAGCTCTAAGGACGCTGACATAATGGTTCTCTTCTTTCTTCCGGGTACGCGGCTCCGGCACTGTGAGTGGCCGGAGCCGCGTGACGTCACTCCCGCGCATGCGTGCGGGAGCTCTTCGTTCCGGCAGCCAGCTCTGATTTTCCGGCTGCCTCCACCGGATCATCAGAGCGCATGCGCCGCTAATGTCAGCGGCTGCATGCAGGGCAAATATCTCCTAATCCGTGTAAGTTTAGGAGATATTCATTTTACCTACAGGTAAGCCTTATTATAGGCTTACCTGTAGGTAAAAACAGTAGTGGGGGGTTTACTCCCGCTTTAATAAATGTTTGATTTCCATAGGGAGCATGAGCATGCTTGTAAGAGGGGGTTACTGTCCTTGGAAAGTTTTTTCCCACCCAAGGGCGTGGAGCCAGAAGGAAGCCCATAGTGTGGGAGGAGCCTTAAAGAGAGATCTCTTTGGTCTTCTGGGTCAGAAAAGAGAGAAGTTGAGATGGAAGCCTGATGTGTACTCTTATGGTCAGAAAAAAGGGAAAACGGCAACCATGTCTTTGGGAAAACATAAAGGCAATGCAGCTCATCCCCTATTGTAACTACCATTGACTGGACAAGTTGTGGTTCCTCCCTTATTATCATTACTATTAGTACTATTATTACCAAAGATTTGTAAAGTAACTAAAATGTGTCTATAGAATGTTGCTTTGAGATATGTATGTTAAGAAAACATTTCCTCCATGTCATGCACAGTGTGCTAAGACCATATGAAGCGGATTCAATTGTTTCAAAGCTGCAGGCAGTTGGGCATATCAGTAAAGTCCTACAATCTTCTAACAAAAGGAAATGGAATTTATATGCATTTGCTTTCTATGACTGAGGGAATCCTGTGAGCAACCAGTTTGAGGTTAGGAATGGTGATGATCAATTATATGAGTTAGTCAGAGGCTGTGACCGGGTGGTTCCCCAATGCATCAGCTAAAATGCCTTGCCCCAGTTGTAGTCGTGACTGTGTGTTAATTGCATTTGGACCACGGTAGTAGAGCGGCCTCTGCAAGAAAGTGTGTAGTTCCCCTATCCAGGCCTAGTGCCTTCAAAGAAAACTGACAAGTGACTGCGCTGGAAACTGGTGGGACATGGTGGTGCTTCAGCACTCCATCCCTGCAAAGCTGCAGGAACTGGCTTACCAACGTGAATGTGAGGGGTCCTTCCTACATGCTGGTTATAATGTTTCAGAGAAAAAGGGGGAATAGGGCTGCCATCTCATCCCTTTAAACCCGAACACATATGAATTACACAGGTTCTGAGGTCAATTTAGTGCAGATAAGACACCAAGTGAGTTTAATTGCCACCTTAATCAGCCACAAAGCCTGTGTAATTAATATGCGTTCGGTTTTAAAGGGATGAGTTGGCAACCCTAAGGGGGAAGTAAATGGGGCACAGAGACAGGAGGAATGGGGATATGGCAAGGTATGGACCAGAAACAGGATAAACAGATAGAATAAGTTAAGAGGCAGAAAAATAATCAATGAGGGTGACACAGACAATAAGAGGAGACAGAGTAATGTAACAGGCAGAATCATAATGGATGAGGGAGCACAGAGGTATAAGGAGAGGAGACAGGTTAAGATAATGGTCAGAAACACAAGGAGTGAAATGGGCACAGAGACTAAAGCTGGCCATACACCAGTAGACTTTCAAATGAATGTTCGTACAAAATTTCTCACCAGTACGTTTCATGATGTAACAAATTTCATTCAAAAGTATTTCAAAATTTTGTTTGCTTTTAACATTCCGTTTTAAAGGTATGTAATTTCCTAAAACCACATTCACTTTTAGAAATTCCTTTGAGAAAAACTGCTAATCCTACGCATCATCTCGACAAACACATTGAACGAACGTCCCTGAAATTAGAGTTTTTAAATTAAAGCAAGCACACACAGAAGCTCTGCCCATCCCTCCCCTCTGCTGCCTATTCACAAAAGCCTTTGTATTTTATGAATGGGTTCACATAATACAAAGGCTTCTGTGATTGGGCAGGGGCAAGGGAAGGGAGGGCATTGACTCTGAGATTCAAGTAGCTGAGACCAGAAGGTCCAGTGTTAGATCTGACTAATCCATGTAAGAAAGATTTGATTTGTATACTTACCTATTTTCAGGCTGCTCTGGTCCAGTCACGTGATCCGGCTCCCCTGTATCAACCAGTGGCGACTGCAGGGAAGAGAAGGGAGCGCCGACAACGGATGGGCCATAGGAGCCTATGGGTGACATTACAACTTCCAGTCATTGTCAGCCATTGTCAATTACTCTCTCCTCTCCCCTGCAGCCGACACCAGCTGACATAGGGCCGATCACGTGACTGAACGGGAGCGGCCTGAAAATAGGTAAGTATACAGATCTTTCTTCTGCTAGGGTTGCCACCTTTTCTTCAAGTCAAACCCGAACACTTTAGCAGCTCACAGCAATTTTTTTTTTTATAGAATAAACTATAAATATATTTTGCAATTAAATAAAATTTCTAATCATATGCAGTTAATCACAAGAGTCGCACTTTACATCAGAGTCCACAGAGTCCCCCTTTTACATCTGAATACCATAGTCCATATTCCCATCACACATGTTCCTGGAACACACTCTAAAAGTATTGGGCGCTGCAGCGACAACCAGCTGGTTGCTGGTACCAATACGACATGTAGATATTCGCCAGCACACCAAGGATCCTTAATTTCGCCCAAACGGTTTTTATTCAAAGAGAGATCACAAATAGAGTTGAGCGAACCCGGACTGTAAAGTTCGGGTCCGTACCGAACTTTGGGGAGTCCGGGACCCGGACCCGGACTTTTCAAAAAAAGTCCGGGTTCGGGTCCGGGGTTCTGGTAATTTTAATGAAAACCTGAAAAAAACTTTTCAGGCCCAGGCCCAGGGCCTGAGGGGTTTCAAGCCATGCCTGGGCTTGAAATGTCAGGCCCAAGCGAGTTGAGATAAACACTAGAGAGAAACTTATTTTTGGCAAACCCGCTTTAATTCCTAGGAACCACACGACCGCTTATAGATGTACAGCATAACCATGGTCGTTGGTCGACCAACAGCGACGTCGCGGGTTATGAAAATCTCACACAAGGTCCTTGTACACACTACCCTTATACCTGATACCATAAGTCTACATTTTCCCCCTGAGACACCTGAGACTACATTTCACGCTGAGAACACTAATTGACGTATACTAATCTTTAAAATAAATTAACGTTTTATATAAATATCAAATAAGATATTTTTTTTTTTAACGACACTCGACGATTTCACAAGCCCAAACTGAACTTCTTTTCC
>BLSH010444791.1:45495-59695 GCA_018402905.1 Glandirana rugosa
GCAGTTAGTAACGTGTAGAGAAGACGTGTTAATAAAGTGACACACACACTTGAAATAATTGTGCAGAAGAGATGTGCAATGATTGACGGTTTCATTTAAAGTGATGCACACATTTTAAAAAGAAGTGTGAATAAAAGATGTGCAATGATTGACGGTTTGATTTAAAGTGACACACAGACTTGAAATACTTGTGCAGAAGAGATGTGCAGTGATTCCCGGTTTCATTTAAAGTGATACACACATTTTGCAGAACAGTGATATGACAGTGGTACTCCCGGCTTATTTATACTTTTTTGACACAGTTTGAAGATGATTTTAGAACAGTTCTATGGCCTCTAATGTTAATTAATACTTTTCAGACCCATTTTGAAGATGATCTCCATTTTTGCATTTTTTATGTTTTTATTTTTTTAAAAATATTTAAAGTTATTTCCCTGTCCCCATTTCTTTGTAGGTCACTTGTCCCACCCTTACCCACATTTCCTTCCTTTCGCAGACCTCTAGGACCTTCCAGGACTATTTTACAACATTTTTTGTACCTAAAAGTCCGGGTCTCCATTGATTTCAATGGGGTTCGGGGTCCAGGACAAAGTTCGGGTTCTGTCCGGACCCGAACCCGGACTTTGTCCCGAAGTTCGGCCGAACCAGCAGAACCCGGACTTCTAGAAGTTCGCTCAACTCTAATCACAAACCGTGTAGTGCAATGTTTCGGAGCCACACAGGACTCCTTTGTTGGGCATGTGATGTGTTGCCAGCGGTTTAGACATTAATGGCTGTGTGTTGAGTTATTTTGAGGGCACAGCAAATGTACACTGTTATACAAGCTGTACACTCACTACTTTAAATTGTAGCAAAGTGTCATTTCTTCAGTGTTGTCAAATGAAAAGATATAATAAAATATTTACAAAAATTTGAGGGGTGTACTCACTTTTGTGAGATACTGTAAAGCAGATGTTAATGGAATCATCTTGCTTCAACTGTCCTATACCAGGTTTGATCACAAGTTAAGAAAATATTTGCTTTAAAGTCTAGGGGGCAATGTTTCTGCTGCTCTGAAAAAAGGCTAAAGTGGTTCTAAAGCCTTAAGTTTTTTTCATTCTCTGCATTAAGGTAAAAAACCTTCTATATGCAGAATCCCCTTCTGGCCCCCTTATACTTACCCGAGCCCAATCTCGATCTGGCGATGTGCACAAGAGCAGCGTCTCTCTCCCTCCTCATAGGTTCAAAGACAGCAGCAGGAGACATTGGCCCTATGGACATACAGAGCCGGCTTGGGAGCGAGCCTGCACGAGTGCCCCATAGCAAATTACTTGGACACTCAGCGGGGCGGAGGAGTCAGGAGTGCTGGTGGTGGACCCGAAAAAAGGAGGATTAAGTCTGCTCTGTGCAAAACCATTGCACAAAGCAGATAAATATTTGTTTATTTATTAAAAGAAAGAGAAAAAAAGGGTTTACAATCAGTTACCTTTAAAGTTTGGCAAGTCAACAAGAAAGGGTTCTAATGAACCTTCTTCCTGTTGACTGGGGACACGTAGCATTTTCTTAAATCTTGGGGTGGATGTTCTGAGCCTTTGAAAAAGTCTTCATGGACAATCAAAATACACACTCTTTGCATTTTATCACTTGGATGTTTATGGGGATTCAGGGAGCGCAACAGATTGCTGCACCTAAGCTGGTACATGAAGAGCACTGCCAGTTTGTTGATGCTACAATATATGCATTGGAAGTGAACTATGAAGTCAATGTAATGGCAACTCTGCAGGTGGACTTATTGGTACAGGCACGGCTACTGATAGAAATTGCGGGGCCCTGTACAGACTACCTGACACGGCCCCCCCAAAAAAATGAAAGCTATATTTCGCTAAAAATACAATACAACTATTAACAGACACAAATATAACATCACTCACAGAATTCCTGCTAAATCTAAAAGATAAAACTGAGTTAATTAACAAAAATGAAGATGAGAAACAAAGTTAGGCTCCATGCACACTGGGCTTAAAAAAAAACTCCAGTTCACCCGGCAGAAAAAAAAACACCAATATAGAACATTTTGTGTACAAAGTTTAGATGAGTTTAGGACAGTTTTACGCTTCACAGACGCAAACTAGAAGGGTTTTTTCCTGCCTCTAAACGCTGAGCTCAAAATATGACTGTAACCATCCTAATGTCCATGGACACATAGGAAAACATTGAGATTCCCCTCCTTGTGTGGGCCCCCTGTGTGCTTGGGTCCCTTACAACAGGGCTGGTGGTCCCTCCTATCAGTGGCCCTGGGTACAGGGGGAAGTTATTAGGCAGTGGGCCAACAAGTTCAGACCCACTAGCCCTGTGTTGCCAAATTGGAATGATTTCTAGCTAAGTAGGTATCCTTGATTTTGCATTTTATCTGTTTCTGCTTTCAGATGAATATCAGAGTGTTGAAAACTACAATATGTGTTTGCCAAATTGACAATCTAATCAGGCTACAGACAGAATTATATAATTTGATTCCAGCTCAACAAAATATAAGAATATTGAGATTAAAAATAAAAGAATGCATTTTTTTCTCTTTTCAAAATGTTATCAGTGCTAAACAACTGTTTACTGAACATCCCTTCCCACTAATTGTTTTCTCGTTCATTACACAATTTGCATTTAATAAGTATGTATCACATGACAGCATGTTAATGACAAAACACATTAAAAAGTAATTTTAGCAAAAGAAAATTGAGAGATTAAAGGTGGATGATAATAATAGGTCTCTCCATTGGGCTTCAAATTGTCTCAAAACTGACCAATTTCTAATTAGAAGGGATCAAATAATTAATGATTGGTATGGTATGAAAGTTTATCAAGATAGGTAGGTATTGCCATATAGCAGTTGTTTCACATGAAAACAGAACTTAACTTTATCTGAGCACCACAAACTGAAAACACAATTTAATTCATGTTTAATATTCAAAGCAAACTCAACCATCTATCTATGTCTCCATGCTTTATTTTGGTGAGAAATCACTTTGAAAAACACCCCCTAGAATTTCTAACCACAGCCATCTTGAGTAAGGGCAGATGAATCACATGGCATTTATTTCCTGGAATTCATCTGCCCTTAGCTCAGGCACGCAGGCCAGAGAGTGTGCCCTTGAAGACTCCTGGAATGTATGGCATCATTTTGGCATAGGCCAGAAAGCAGCAAGCAACTGAAGAAATGCAAAAAAATGTTTGAACATAATATACTTTCCTATCTGTATCTATTTACTAATTCTAGAAGCACAAGAATTAAAAATAGTTAAAGGTGATTGAGAGAGTTGAGTTCACCCCAGTTTTATACATGTAGACCCCTTGCACAATGAGGCGGTTTTTTTAGGCACTTTAGCGCTAGAAATAGGCTCTAAAAAGCGCCTGCCATTCATTACAGTGTGTTTTTTCAGACTGGGGCAGTGCACTTGCATTAACGTAAGCTTGCTTGCTTATGTTACGAAAAGTCCTGTAAGCAGCATCTTTGGGGTGGTTTGGGAGCGCTGTATACAGTGCTCCCAAAGTGCCCTGCCCATTGCAATGAATGGGCAGTGCTTCCAAAGTGCCTGAAAAGTGCTTTGAAAGCGCCGCAAAATGGGACTTTTTACCATCCCGCTGAGAACCAAAAAGCTCTGCAAAAAGCTCTGCTAAAAAAGCTAACAGCACAGGCGCTCAGTGTGTATGTGGCCTTAATGATGTCCACAAAAGCATGGGTGTTCATTATCTAGGAAGTTGTAGATGGGGATTCAGCTTTGTTATCTTATCACTTACCTTTACATTGTAGAGAAGTAACTTGCAGTTTACCAGCCACTGTTGAATTGTCCAGTACCCCCGAGTGGGTACTGTGGGTAAGACTATCTTAGGCCTTTATAATCTGGAGCCAGAAGGATTTGGAGAGGCTGATGGGAAAAGGTAGCCTGTAGTACACCATTATGTAAGGCTACAGCTCTAGTGGAGTATGCCCTTTGGGGCAGGCCTTGGATAGACCCTATTGGAGAACCCGTCTAAGGGAACCTACAGTAAGGGAACTGGAAGTGCTGTGTTAAAGTTGGATTTGAACTGTACAGTGTTACTGATGCCAGGTGCAAAGAAGCAGAGGCATATAGGGTTTTGAAAAGAACTGTGCATTCTGTTCTTCCTACAGTAAATAGTTAAAAAGGCTGAATGTGTGAAGTCTCCATTATTTCTGGAGGTGGGCCTCGGGCTGGGAGCATGTGAGTAGCCAAGATGTCGGAATTCCTCCACAATACATGCTACCCCATTCCATTCCTGTTGCAGGAGTACAGTGGAACGTGCCCTTAACCAGCATGGCTGTTGCTGCCGGTGAATTAGGACCTGCTTACAAGCTAGCAGGGAAGTTGATTTTCTGCAGCGGAAAGTAGGTCAATCTGACAGTTAAAGCTGTCTTTTTTATTTTTAAACTCCTAGGCAATTTATTTTGTTAATAATTTATAAAACTGGGGGTTCTGCTCAGTATTTGTGAGCTCACACACATCTACAGTATATACATAGAGTTCTCATGATGCCTACCTGAAGTCATATAAAAAATCCAGGGAAGAATAAAAACTATTGGTATACACAGGGCTTTTTTTCTCATAGAATAGGTGCAGGAACTTCTCCCTTCCAAGTCACCCCTTGACTCCGCCCCTACCCACCTCCGAGCACTGTTCCTTGGTTCCACCCCTTACCGACCTTCCAGTGCCACCCCTTTTAGAGAATACAGGACCAAGTATCATTCTATGGTGCTAAGTATTTTGTATGGAATCCGTTAATGATAACAAGAAAGGCAGTAAAATAGATATACCAACAATGGACACCCCAGCGACAATAGATCCACCCCAGCAACTATGGACTTCCAACAGCCAGCAAAATTAGGCCCCTCCCTCAGAAGTAGATCCCTCCCAGGAAAGACCCACCCCCAGCAACAATAGATCCCCCACCAGCAACAGTAGACCCCCTGCAAAAATAGATCCCCTTCAGCAACAATAGATTCCCCAGCAGCCAGTATCAATAGACCCTCCAGCACTCATTGGCATTCAGTTCTGGAGGTGCCGGAACTGCGTTCCCCCATGTTCCTGCTGAAAAAAAGCCTTGGGTATACATATGAATAAAGCCTATCAAGCTGTCCACCTGTAGTCAGGTATGGGTGACAATGTGGGCATATACAGGACCCTCCACAAGCTGAATCTCCTGGAACCTTATACTGCAAAAAACATAGGACATTCTACTTTGGACCACTACTTCTGCCTGGATGTGAGTGGGCATTGTTAGCATCCTATAGGGTACATTAGAGTTAAAAAAAGGGTTCATCTAGTTACTAGATGACTGGTTATTAGATTCTAGTATATGAGTACAAATGTAAACTTTGCAACTGCTGCACTAAAACATACTTATGTTAAAAACTGGACTTAGACGCTTCTGGGCATGATCTACATACAGCGTATTCCAACCACATCAGTCCTTCTAGCAAATAACATGCTTGCTGTACTTTAGTCCTTTCATCAACTTTGTAGAAGTAATGCTTTTGCATGTACACTATGTCCTATATGAGAATGTTCTGATAAAATGATGTTCACAGAACACCTAGGCTTAGCTTACATGATGAATCCAGTTCAATCTAACTCTTGGACATTTAAGGTGAAGTGAGATTAGAATTTAGAATCAGTTTACCATCAATCACAGGGTGACTCCTTTGGTGTAGAAGAGGAAGGTGTTACTAGGTCAGCAAAAGCAAAGGCTTTATAATGCCTGGAGAGAGTCCAAGACTCCTATCACAAAGACAGTGACTGTTTACTGCCAGGAAGGGCGATTAGATCCACCAACTCTAAGCAAAGGAGTGTTCTGTTTTTTTCTTCTTTCTTTGCATTCATCTAGTCAGTTCTGAGCTTGTGTATTGTGGATATTTCAATTCTACAATAATGGAATTCAGCAGACAAAGCAAGCAAAGAAAAATAATTGAAAGTGTGGATTCTTGACCTCATATAATGATCTGCCCCTAGTTGTAAGGAATATTCTCCATCCTGTCTACTCCCTTGATGAGCCAAGCTGCTCAGGAAATTGTTGCAAGGTGAACTTTGGAAAAGTTTGTTTTGTGTTTCTTGCATATTTTATTCCCAAAAGGCAACTGTACAGAAATATAGTTCTAATGTTTATATCATTGTAAATTGTTTTTTTTTTTACATTGAGAGAAAGATTTACAAAGGATATGAACAAAGATGGAGGGACGGAGAGCAGATACGACAACCAAACATTCATTTCTACAATATGAATTTCACAAAAGTAAGAAACATATTGAAAAAGGTTATTAGTTATGGTAATTTTTTTGTTGGTATAATTCATCTTTATAAAATACATGAAACATAATATGCTCTACCTATTTGATTGATTAGATACACTGTGCTGAAAGTTGGCACTGTGATCGTTCCTCCTAGTATTTATGTATTTAAATTTGGGACATTTTATGCCCTGCCTAATCTACTTTAAGGTGGCCACAGACTTCTGATCTGGTCAGATGTACGTTCATGATCTGATCAACCCCTGGAACAACCATTGCCCTGTTTATCCACAAATAGATTTAGCCACAAGTTTGTCTTTGTGTCAGTAGAAACTATACAGCAAAAAAGATTAGCAGTGCTGACAGATGATGCCGGCAACACTTCCGTTACCCATTGCTATGGCATGATAGCTGCTCAATCCAGCCATTTTGAAGGTTCCAACATTACATTCTCTCTAGCCTAGATAGTGTCAGAGGAACAGTCAATTGGACAGGTTAGAAATCCCTTTTGGATTGCCCCTGCCCTGCTTTTCATGCATCTGGGGGTGTCTGAGATGAGTGTAGTCTCTTGACTATGAGTATGGACTCTTTTACACTTATAGTCCTGATACATCTGGGCAGCGTGATGGGTGACACAAGGATAGTGAAGTGGCATGGGTTCTTTACCTGCTTTGTATCTCCCCTTGGAACCCTGGAGTATGGGCCCAGGTGGTGACACCAACATAGCTACCAAAATCTTATCTTGATTGCTCATGCGGATACTTCTGGCCAATAATTAGCTTCCCTACACAGATTGACACAGGAAAGCTCTATTTTTCATTTGTTCAAGGGTCTTTTTTTTGCTGGAGTCCCGATGAAGGTTTTTTCTCTGACTCCCAAAATCCGTTGGCTATTTTATAGTATAAACGAACAAATGAATTTTGACTATTTTATCCTTTGGTCTGGTGCTCCTTCCATTAGTGCAGGGTTTCTCAACCAGGGTTCCATGGAACCCTAGGGTTCCTCCAGAGGTTGCTAGGGGTTCCTTGAGCAATGGTCAATTTCTACCTCTCAGATAAATTCCCAATGATACCATCGATCTTTTTAGCCATCTAAAAATGAGGGTAATTCTTCCCAATGACCACACGTGTAAGGAGCATCCTTCCCATTGACCATCACACTACTGTATCATGAGTTGTAGATTTTTAATTTTTAGCAGGGGTTCCCCGAGACCGGAGAATTATTTCAAGGGTTCCTCGGTGTTGAAAAGGTTGAGAAAGGCTGCATTAGTGCATTATGCTGGTAGCCTACTGGGGTACCCACTGGAGGGTAGCCTTGTCCCTTGTGAGAAGCCTAACCTAAGCCAGTGACCTCTCCAAAAGTTTTAGCTTCTTATTACTTTGTATAAACTCACATCAAAGTCCCAGTGCCTTTTGGATGTTCCTTTCCTCAGTGGAACCTTTTACACTTTTAGTCCTGACAGCGCTGAGCAGTATAATTGGTGACACAAGGACAGTGAAGTGATACATGTTCCGTTCATGCTTTCTAAGGTCCCTTGGGTCTTTGGAGTATGGGCCCAGGTGGTAACACAAATACAGCTACCAACAAGCTGTAAACAATGAGCATGGAGCTAGGCCTGGATGCATGCCAATTTCAACATAATGGGGCAGCAGGGTAGAAGATCAGTGACAGGAGGAGAGGCAGAGCTAAGGCCAAGGTCTTTAAAAAGTAGGTAGTGAAATATAAAGCGGAAGGCAGGAGAATAGTATAGACCAGTGCCAATAACAATAGGGCAA
Source organism: Glandirana rugosa (assembly GCA_018402905.1). Taxonomy (NCBI): domain Eukaryota; kingdom Metazoa; phylum Chordata; class Amphibia; order Anura; family Ranidae; genus Glandirana; species Glandirana rugosa. Next base: position 53,545 of record BLSH010444791.1, read on the forward strand.
AATTCCAAATGGAGTCAGAAATTAGGATTCTAGAAGTAGGCAAGCACCAGAGGACAACAGTATCAAGTCATGAGTAACAGGTCATAGATTACTGCTTAAGACCATTCAGCAGTAGAAGTACAACCAAGTAGAACTGGGTTTAAAATACTTGTTTAGTGTCACATCAGTGTTGGGCAAACACATTGACTCACTCTCTGGAATAAAAAAGTTATATTGGTGGCAAAAAAATACTTTCATATGCAGTAATTACAAAGCTAGAGGAAAAGTGGGTACTAGTATATTTTGGTTAGGGATGGGCCGAACACCCCCCAGTTCGGTTTGCACCAGAACATGCGAACAGGCAAAAAAATTGTGCGAACATGCAAACCCTATTAAAGTGTATGAGACACTGACATGAAATATCAAAAGTGCTCATTTTAAAAGCTTATATGCAAATGATTGCTATAAAAAGTGTATGGGGACCCGGGTCCTGCCCTAGGGGACATGTATCAATGCAAAAAAAAAAGTTTTAAAAACAATTGTTTTTTCAGGAGCAGTGATTTTAAAATAATGCTTAAAGTGAAACAATAAAAATGAAATATTCCTTTAAATATCATGCCTGAGGGGTCCCCTTAGTCTGCCTGTAAAGTGGCACATCTGTGTGATGTTTAGAACTAGACATGTGTAATTTGTTTAATTCTGAATTTGTTTTTCGTCAAAATTCGGACTATTCGTTCATTCGGAAACATCTGAATAATGATAAAATGTTTCACAAATTTTTACAAAGACAAATTTTTAAAAAGAACAAAAAACGGAAGGAACGAGAAAATCCAAAATTTGAAAATCCGAGAAAACAAAAATCCAAAATTCCAAAATCTGAACAAACGAAAATCCGAAATTCGAACATCTGAAAATTAGAATGAAAATCTGAAAATCTGAAAGAACGAAAATCCACAAGTAAGAACGAAAATCGGAAAATTCAAAAAAACAAAAATCCAAAAATAAGAACGAATATCTTAAAATTCAAAAGAACGAAAATCCGAAAATATGAACGAAAATCCAAAAATTCAAAAGAACGAAAATCCGAAAATAAGAACGAAAATCAGATAATTTGAAAATCCTAAAGAACATAATACATTCGGATAATTTCTATTATAATTAAATTATTACATTTATTATTTTTATTAACTATAACCATTATGATAGTTTTTTTTTTTAATTATTATTATTTATTAATAATAATTATATTAATAATAAAAACTATAATAATAGTTATAAACTATTAAATTATAGGTAAGTATTGGAATTTCCTTTCACATTTGGCTGTTAGTGAAAATAATGAATTATTAACCATTATTATATATTTTTTAAAATTATTATTATTATTTATGAATAATAAGGCCTCATACACAGGATCATAATAGCAAAACGTCTGGACTGACGTCAGGCAAAAATCAGCGACAAAAATGCAATTTCATCTGCGTTTTGCATCGGCGTTAATGAGTGTCAGCGCTACGTCATGTTTTGTTAAAAAAACATTCCTCTGCTATTTTTGAACCTGAAAACGCTGGCGCTAAAAACGGCAGTTAACGATGCTATGGCGTTAATGCACGTTAGTGAGCATTTTGCCGGCTCAGCGTCAAAAACGCTATAGCCTCCGGTCCTGTAATCGATTTACAGCTTAAGAACGCCGACGCCATCTACAGCTCAAAAACGTCAGCTTTTGTATGGGGCCATTGAATAACATGTAGAGCTGAAAAAAACACTAAAAAATGCGGCGGTAAAAAGCGTCCGTGTGTATGAGGCCTTAATAATAATAATAATAAAAACTATAATAATTGTAAACTATTAAATGAGTTAGGTATTGGAATTTCCTTTCAAATTTGTCTGCCTGTTAGAGAACGTAACAAATACGAATTTTCAAAATAACGAATACTGCATCTATACGAATGGAATGAACCAAATTTGAATGTTTCCGAATTCACGAATTGCCGAAAATAATGAATACCGCATCTATATGAATGGAAGGAACCCAGTTCTAATTTTTCCGAATTACAGATAATAACGAATACTGCATCTATACGCATGGAAAGAACCAAATTCAATTTTTTCCGAATTTGCAAATTTATTCGAAATAAAGAGTTTCGATCATAACGAAAAATCCGAAAAACAAAAAAACTAAATAAACAAAAACAAAAAAATAACCCTGAAAAAACGAAAATAAAAAAAATGATTTTTTTTGGCCTTGCACGTGTCTATTTAGAACAGTGCTGCAGCAAAATGACATTTCTTTAGGAAAAAATGTAATTTAAACTTGATCGCGACTTGATCGCGACTGTAATGTATTGCCAGCTCCCAGCAATATCAATAAAAAATCACTGAAAAAAATTGCTTAGGGTCCCCCCCCAGTCCATACCAGGCCCTTTGGGTCTGGTATGAATTTGAAGGGCAACTCCTTGCCAAAATTATTTTAAAAATTGACATGGGGCCCCCCCAAAATCCATACCAGACCCTTATCCGAGCATGTAGCCTGGCCGAGCAGGATGGGGAGGATGAACAAGCGCCCCCCCCTCCTGAACCGTACCAGGCTACATGCCCCCAACATGGGGGGGTGGGTGCTTTGGGGCAAAGCACCTTGTCCCCATCAATGATGGGGACAAGAGCCTCAACCCGACAACCCTGGGCTGTGGTTGTCGGGGTCTGCGGCCGGGGAGCTTATCAGAATCTGGAAGCCCCCTTTAACAAGGTGGCCTTTAGATTCTACCCCCCCCACATGTGAATGGGTATCAGGTACATTGTACCCTACCCATTCACCAAAAAAGTGTCAAAAATAAAAACCACAGGAGACAGTTTGGGACAAGTCCTTTATTTAAAAAAAAAAGTGTCCCCCAACCCGACAACCCAAAAAATGCAAAAACAAAAATGCATCCGCCTTTTTCAGAGACTACTCGCCGAATGGGCTGCCTTTGCTGTGACAGATTATTTATAGGCAAGGGCGGGGCCACCCGGTGATGTCATCAGAAGGGGCGGGGTCACTCAGTTATGTCACTGGGTCACCCCGCCCTTTCCTATAAATAAACTGTCACAGCAAAGACAGCCCATTTGGCGAGTCGTCTCTGAAAACAGCAGATGCATTTTTGTATTTTTCGGATCGTCGGCGCCGTGACTGACGTGGATTACATCGCAGGACCCTTTTTTTTTTTTAATAAAGGACTTGTCCAAAACTGTCTCCTGTGGTTTTTATTTTTGACACTTTTTTGGTGAATGGGTAGGGGTACAATGTACCCTACCCATTCACATGGGGGGCCGGTATCTGGGGGCCACCTTGTTAAAGGGGGCTTCCAGATTCCGATAAGCCCCCTGCCCGCAGACCCCAACAACCACCAGCCAGGGTTGTTGGGAAGAGGCCCTTGTCCCCATCAACATGGGGACATGGTGCTTTGGGGAAGACCCCAAAGCACCTTCCCCATGTTGAGGGCATATGGCCTGGTATGGCTCAGGAGGAGTGGGCACTCGCTCATCCCCCCCTATCCTGACCTGACAGGTTGCATGCTCGGATAAGGGTCTGGTATGGAATTTGGGGGGAACCCCCACGCAATTTTTTTCTCAATTTTGGCACAGGGTTCCCCTTAAAATCCATACCAGACCTGAAGGATCTCATTTGGATTTTGGGGGGGCCCCCACGCCATTTTTTTCTCAACTTTGGCACGGGGTTCCTCTTAAAATCCATTTTGGATTTTGGGGGGACCCCCACGCAATTTAAAAAAAATTGGCATGGGGTTCCCCTTAACCACTTGCCGACCGCCCGCCGCAGCGTGACGGCGACAAGATGGCTTGTTATCGTGAAGCGCCGTTACAGGACGGTGGCCTTGATAACAAGTATTGTGAGTGCCCGCTCATTGTGTTCGGGGGGAGCCAGGGGTAGGGGAAGGGCGGACTCGATCGCCGCCGGCTACCCACGATGGCCCCCCCGCAGTGAGAGAACGGAGATCCGTGTAAGTAAACACGGATCTCCGTTCTCATAGAGGGGGAAGGGCTGTGATCACAGGCTTCCAGTATATGGAAGCTGTGATCACTCCCCTCCCCTTGCCAGCCCAGCCCACATACAGTTAGAACACGCCTAGGGAACACAGTTAACCCTTAGAGTGTCCCCTCCAGGTTAACCCCTTCACTGCCAATGGCATTTACACAGTAAGCAGTGCATTTTTATAGCACTGATCGCTGTATAAATGCCAATGGTCCCAAAAATGTTTCAAAATGGTCCGACATGTCCGCCCCAATATCGCAGTACCACTAAAAATCGCAGATCGCTGCCATTACTAGTAAAAATAAATAAGTAAATAAAACCCCCAGAAATTAATTCTCATCATTTGTAAACGCAGCAACTTTTGCGCAAACCAACCAATAAACACCAATTGCGATTTTTTTTACCAAAAATATGAGGAAGAATATAAATTGGCCAAAACTGATGAAAAGTTTTTTTATATTTTTTTTTTTGATTTGTATTTTAGCAAAAAGTAATTTATTTTTTTTTTTTTGCAAAATTGTCGCTCTTTTTTTGTTTATAGCAATCAGAAATGATGCAGAGGTGATCAAATACCACCAAAAGAAAGCCCTATTTGTAGGGAAAAAAGGACGCAAATTTAGTTTGGGTACAACATCGCAAGACCGCGCAATTGTCAGTTAAAGCGATGCAGTGCCGAATCGCAAAAAGTGCTCTGGTCCTAAACTGGGAAATTCTTCCGGAGGTGAAGTGGATATACTCTATAGTCTACACCAGGGGAAGGCAACCTTTGAGGGATGGAGATCTACCTGGACAACATTGAAGAGATCAAAGATCACCGGGGAGCAGTGCAAGTAGCATGTAGGGCAGTGTACAGAGGTCAGTAGTTTGTAGGGCAGTGTACAGAGGTCAGTAGTAGGTATAGCAGTGTACAGAGGTCAGTAGTATGTAGGGCAGTGTACAGATGTCAGTAATATATAGGGCAGTGTACAGAGGTCAGTACTATGTAGGGCAGTGTAAAGAGGTCAGTAGTATGTAGGGCAGTGTACAAAGGTCAGTAGTAGGTAGGGCAGTGTACAGAGATCAGTAGGATGTAGGGCAGTGTACAGAGGTCTGTAGGATGTAGGGCAGTGTACAGAGGTCAGTAATATGTAGGGCAGTATACAGAGGCCAGTAGTAGCTAAGACAGTATACAGAGGTCAGTAGTAGGTAGGGCAGTGTACAGAGGTCAGTAGGATGTAGGGCAGTGTACAGAGGTCTGTAGGATGTAGGGCAGTGTATAGAGGTCAGTAATATGTAGGGCAGTATACAGAGGTCAGTAGTAGGTATAGCAGTGTACAGAGGTCAGTAGTATGTAGGGCAGTGTACAGAGGTCAGTAGTAGGTATAGCAGTGTACAGAGGTCAGTAGGATGTAGAGTAGTGTACAGAGGTCAGTACTATATAGGGCAGCGTACAGAGGTCAGTACTATGTAGGGCAGTGTAAAGAGGTCAGTAGTATGTAGGGCCGTGTACAGAGGTCAGTAGTAGGTAGGGCAGTGTACAGAGGTCAGTAGGATGTAGGGCAGTGTACAGAGGTCAGTAGTATGTAGGGCAGTGTACAGAGGTCAGTACTATATAGGGCAGCGTACAGAGGTCAGCACTATGTAGGGCGGTGTAAAGAAGTCAGTAGTATGTAGGGCAGTGTACAGAGGTCAGTAGTAGGTAGGGCAGTGTACAGAGGTCAGTAGGATGTAGGGCTGTGTAAAGAGGTCAGTAGTATGTAGGGCAGTGCACAGAGGTCAGTAGTATGTAGGGCAGTGTACAGAGGTCAGTAGTATGTATGGCAGTGTACAGAGATCAGTAGTATGTAGGGCAGTGCACAGAGGTCAGTAGTATGTAGGGCAGTGTACAGAGGTCAGTAGTAGGTAGGGCATTGTACAGAGGTCTGTAGGATGTAGGGCAGTGTACAGAGGTCTGTAGGATGTATGGTAGGGGTCGGGAGGGCATGGTACAGGGAGGTCAGGAGCTATAGGAGGGGGTTGGGGGGCAGATGGTATGTAGGATGTCTGGAGACATGTGACGGGATGTAGGATGTCTGGAGACATGTTACGGGATGGATGATGACTGGAGACATGTGACGGGATGTATGATGACTGGAGACACGTGACGGGATGTATGATGACTAGAGA
>BLSH010444791.1:70736-81100 GCA_018402905.1 Glandirana rugosa
CTATCTGTCCTCAGAGCAACAGCACAGACAGCAGTAGTAAAGTAATCTATCTCAGGATGCAGGATCAGGTCTTAAAATGGCTAAAATCTGTCCCTCACGCCGTCAGCTACCTTTCCCTATACTAACCCAAGGAGCATGTGACTGCAGCACTGTGACTCCAGCTTATAAAGAGGCTGGGTCACATGATGCACTGGCCAATCACAGCCATGCCATTAGTAGGCATGGCTGTGATGGCTTCTAAGGGCAAACCAGTGAAACGCTTGTTGATTGGCTGCCCTGCAGCTTCTCAACACGTGGAATAAAATAGCAGAACCCCGGACCGAACCCGAACGATTTTTGAAATGTCCGGGTCCGGGTCCGTGCCACGGACACCCGAAAGTTCGGTACGGACCCGAACGTTACAGTCCGGGTTCGCTCAACACTATCCGTGATACATTTTTTATTTGCACTAACATACAATTTTTCAGGACAAGCTTTCGGGGTATGTCCTTCTTCAAGGTCTGAGCGGTACTAATTCACAATTTTTTAGCAGAATGTTAAAAAAAGAAAATCTCTGAGGGAAAGGAAAACAAACAAGCAAACAAACACACAAAAATAAATGTACACGGCAATGGTACGTGGAAAAAAAATCCTCAAAATGTAAGTAAAAGGCTCAGAAATTAACAGATCCTGGAGTAGGATTAGAGATTCATCTGCTCTTTACATTTGCTAGGTACTACTACAAGATTTTTCTCCAACTTGTGTGATGTTTATTTGATAAGTTTCCACTTCCCTACCGCTGTATGCAGAATGATGGCCGAGAAGTGGTTCTGTTATCCTGACTGGGCGCGCAGCGATCAGTGGTGTGGTGTGTCAGTCTGACACACCGCATCTCCAATCGTGGTAAAGAGCTTCTGTGAGAAGCTCATTACCACGTGATCAGCTGTGACGAATCACAGCTGGTCACAGCGTAAACAGGAAGAGCCATATATCTGCAGACGCGAGTAGATGAGAGGCGATCGGCGGCTCTCTCCTGACATGGGGGACCTGCACTGATTGTTTATCAGTGCAGCCCCCCCATGGATCACCACCCCAGGACCACCAGAGGCCCAACCAGGGATCACCAAGGAAAGCCCATCCAGGACCACCAGGGAGCCGATCAGGGAACCCACCCTGACCACCAGGTAAGGGGCACAATGCTCAACATAGATGGCACTCAGTGCCTATTTCAGATGCCACCCAGGACCACCAGGGAATGCACACCTTCCAGTGCCTTCTACCAGTGCCACCTATCAGTGTCCACCAGTGCCACCTATCAGTGCCCACCAGTGTCACCTATCAATGCCCAGTGCCACCTATCAGTGTCTATCAGTGCCACCTATGAGTGCCCACCAGTGCCGATCAGTGCTGCATATCAGTGCCACCTATCAGTGGCCGTCAATGCCGCCTATCAGTGTTCATCAGTGCTGCATACAAGTGCCTCATCATCAGTCCCCACCAGTGCCATCTCATCAGCCCCGCCTCATCTGTGCCAATCAGTACTGGCTCATCAGTGCCCGTCATTGCAGCCTTATCAGTGTCTGTCAGTGATGGAGAAAATGTACTTATTTACAAAGTTTTGTGACAGTAACAGAGAAAAACTTTTTTTTAAAAAATTTTTGTCCTTATTTTATTTTTAGTGCAAAAAAATAAAAACCCCAGAGGTGATCAAATACCACCAAAAGAAAGCTCTATTTGTGGGAACAAAGTGATAAAAAATTTGTTTGGGTAAAGCGTTGCATGACCGCGCAATTCTCATTCAAAATACGACAGCAATGAAAGCTGAAAATTGGTCTGGGCGGGAAGGGGTAAGTGCCTAGTATTGAAGTGGTTAAGGATTGTATTCTTGTCTAAAAGAAGAAAAAGGGAACTGTATTATCCTTTGTAAAGATTTTCCAGCATACTACATGATCCCTGAAACTGACCCCATGCAAAGTATTGGTTATTCTGCTTCGTTTGCATAGTCCAACAATCACAATTTAAACATGCTGGTTTCTTATTTTGCTTATGGAATCCAGTGATGACATATTCCTAGCAGAATTTCTAGAGACCAGAAAGATGGTGTCATCCTCCCCAATTAATTCTGCAAATTATATGCAATAAAAAACAAACAACAAACAAAACACAAAACAAACCTAAAAACGAATTAAGGAACCTATTAGAATTGCATTGCTGTCATAGATTTGTGGGAATGAGTAGAAGCAAAAATACTGGAACTTATCTCTGCTGTAGCTTTGTAGATTTATAAAAAAAAAGTGGCAGATGATTTAGAATGTACCTTGCATTTGATTACATTAAAATAATATTTGGTGATCCTGCAATGAGGGTCCGTGTTCAGACACTTCCTGTTATGAGGTGACAACTGTTTCTGAAATTCTGCTCCTGCATTGTCTCCCCATTGCCCACAACCCTCCGATAGATGCTGCACACAATCCACATGCATGGTCCACACTACGATTAATAAACCAGTCCAAAGCAATGATGTCCACCTGATGCTGGAGTGAGTGAAGGTAGACAGGATGTGGATAAATAAGACTGCGGGAGATCAGCAGCACTGTGATGCAAGAATTGATGAAAAAAGCGTGAATACAGTATGTCATTTGTACAATATGCAGGCCACGGTTTGGAGCCAGTGGTTCCCATTGAATTCTCTCTGTTTAACGCAGCAAGGAGAGAGTTGGTTGACCGGTCACATGACTGTGTTGTCTTTCTGGCTTTTTTTAGGTGGTGTGCCTTTGACAAGTCATATGACCGTTTTTCTTCCCTTATTTTTTATTTTTTATTACTTTCACAGACTATTAATTTTGTTGGTGCTCCACTGGCTTCAGAATCCCAAAGCTAGCAGAAAGGTAAGCACATCCATAAAACATATTACTGTGCTTAGGGCTAAGGGCACAAGATTGTTTGGAGTGTTTTCTACACCATCATTTACATCTACTGCAAGTGAACCTGCATAATAATATTTGGTGGATGGACCTTTATGTATTTATTTTTACATTTTTACATTTTTTTGATTGCTTCCACTTGTAATTTATATTGGACTCATAGGTGTGCGCAGCCTATTGCATTAGGCTGCTTTCACACTGGAGCGTTTTACAGACGCTATTTAGCTAAAATAGTGCCTGTAAAGCGCCTCAAAAGTCCCCCCCCAATCCACCCCAATGTGAAAGCCCTGAGTGCTTTCACACTGGGGCGGTGCGCTAGCAGGACGTTACAAAAAGTCCTGCAAGCAGCATCTTTGGGGCGGTGAGGGGAGCTTTAATATACCGCTCCTCTACCGCCCCTGCCATTGAAATTAATGGCAAGCGCCTCCGAAGCGGCTGCACACCGCCTTGGTAGCGATGAGCGCCGGCACTTTTAACCCCTTTTTAACCCCTTGTGGGGGGTTAAAGCGAGGCGCTCCCACCCGCATAGCGGAGCCCTATCGCTGGTACAACTCCGCTAAAACTAGCAGGGTTTTACCGCGACCGCGGGTCCCGCTCTAGTGTGAAAGTAGCCTTAGGGTGTGCACCACAAAGCGCAAACAAATGTGTGTGTGTGTATATATGTCAGAAGGGCAGAGAACAATGGCAGTAGGGCAGAGATAGGTGTCAGTAGTTTATTTATATTTTATTTATGTTTTTACAATTTTGCTTTTTTATTATTTTTTACAATATTATATTTTATTATTTTTTTTACAATTTTATTTAGGAGCCCTGCTGGGGGGGCTTTGGTGAACTATCGGGGGTTTAGACCCCTGATGTCTCACATTTCAGACAGAGAAAGAAACCGAGGACAGAGATTCACTAGTCCCTTTCTCTGCAGCAAGGCAGCTGGGGGAATCTGCACAATACAGGGTGATTAGGGTGTGCCCAGGCACACCTTCCACCCTATGTGTGCACGCCTATGATTGGGCTTTTGGATTGGTCGCATATATTTGATTTCCAGCACTTATCAAATTATTCAGTTGGCAGTGCACTTTAGATATAATCCATTTTGTACTTTTGGATTGTTCTCATGTTTTTTTAGCACTTATTTAATTATTTATCTGGTAGTGCACATGTTCTATGTGTATATATTTTTTGTTCATCTTTGTATTCGGTTGTGAAATAGGTGCAGCTCTAGGTATAAAGCAGTGTTTCTCAAACTTTTTTATCTTGTGGCGCAATCTTGCGGCGCAAAAAGAACTAAACATTTTTACAGCTCACCTGAAAAGATTTAACAATTTTTGTAGTGAAGCACTTATTTATTTTTACATCTATAGTTAATTCTAAATTGAATGTGAGGGATGTGCCTGCTTTTGAAAGCAAATCAGATTGAAGCGATTGTAATCTTCTTTGTACTTTGGCTTTCTTCCTTGCTTTTCATTTAACAGTTTCTCTTTCAGAGTTTCGGATTTGATTAAGTATTTCTCCATCGCTAAACAATGAACAAACTTTATTTATAACTTTAAGCATTAAAGTTGGAATGGAACGATCTCTATTATTATAATTTAATTTGAGCGATCGAGTTCCCCCCGAGATCTTGCACAAGTCTTGCTTTACAAAAGGAACCAATGAATTGCAGACTGACAGAGATTGCATTTTTATATATGTTACTTTTTAACTTTTGTGACATTGATTTACCATTTAATTTTTCAATATCTTCAAGGTTTCAAAATACTAGCAAATTTAAATATTTTTCAAAACTCCCATGGCACACTTGCAAATCTCACATGGCACACAGTTTGAGAATCACTGGTATAAAGTAATCAAAAATATGTTTTTCTTGTTTATCTATTACTGTGCTTTCTTCTATTAATGTGCTTTTTTTTTTTTTTACTGTGCTAAATTAGGCCTTATTCAAACAGGCATACTTTAAGCACTTGCTTACTGGGCACTTAAACCCCCTTCCTGCCCAGGCCAATTTTCAGCTTTCAGCACTCTCACACTTTGAATGACAATTGCGCGGTCATGCAACACTGCACCCAAATTTAATTTTTATCATTTTTTTCACACAAATAGAGCTTTCTTTTGGCAGTATTTAACCACTTAATGACCGGAAGGATTTACCCCCTTCCTGACCAATTTTTTGCGGTACGGCACTGCATCATTTTAACTGACAATTGCGCGGTCGTGCAACGTTGTACCCAAACAAAACCAATGTCCTTTTTTTCCCCACAAATAGAGCTTTCTTGTGGTGGTATTGATCACCTCTGCGGTTTTTATTTTTTGCACTATAAACAAAAAAAGGCTGACTATTTTGAAAAAAAAAACTACATTTTTTACTTTCTGCTATAAAACATTTCCAAAAAAAGAAAAGTAAAAAAGCAAATGTATTCATCAGTTTAGGCCGATATGTATTCTGCTACAAATTTTTGGTAAAAAAAACGCAATAAAGCGTATATTGATTGGTTTGCGCAAAAGTTATCACATCTACAAAATAGGGGATAGATTTATGGCATTTTTATTATAATTTTTTCTTACTAGTAATGGCGGCGATCTGCGATCTTTAGCGGGACTGCGACATTGCTATTGGACACCTAACTGACATTTTTGACACTTTGTTGGGAACCATCAGTGCTAAAAATATGCACTGTTATTGTACTAATGACACTGGCAGGGAAGGGGTTAACATCAGGGGCGATGAAGGGGTTAAATGTGTTTCCTGTTTGTGTTTACTAACTGTATGGGGGACTGTGTGATGGGGAAAACACACAAATCCGTCTTCCTGCATAGCAGAAAGACAGGATCTGTATGATCTCCCGTCAGAACGGAGATCTGCCTTGTTTACACAGGCAGATCCCCGTTCTGTCACTGCGGGGAACGATCACGGGTGACCTGCGGACATTGAGTCCGCTGGACCCATTGACTGGCTCCCACGCTGGCCAATTGGAGCGCACGCACGCCCACAAAAGTGGGTGCACAAGCCGACGTACACCTATGATGATTCACGGGAACGAGCCACCTTGCCACAGTAAAATGACGGCGGCTGGTCGGGAAGTGGTTAATCATTACTGGGGTTTTTATTTTTTGCTAAAATAACTAAAAAAAAGACCGAAAATTTTGAAAAAAAAACACAGTTTCACACTTTGTTATAAAAATTTGAAAACAGATAATTTTTCTCTTTCACTGATGTGTGCTGATGAGGCGGCACTGATAATCACTTGACCCTCCCTTCTAGATTGTAATGAGCAGGGCCCTCTGATTCCTCCTGTATTGAATTGTATTGTAATTGTACTGTCTGCCCTAATGTTGTAAAGCGCTGTGCAAACTGTCGACACTATATAAATCCTGTATAATAATACTAATAAGCACTGATAAGGCGGCACTGATGGGCACTGATAGGCAGCACTGAAAGGTGGTACTGAAGAGCATTGATAGGTGGCACTGATGGGTGGCACTGATGGGCACTGATAGGCACTGGTAGGTGACACTGATAGACAGCACTGATAGGTGGCACTGATGACGAGGCACTGATGGGCACTGATTGGCAGCGCTGATGGACACTGATAAGTGGCACTGGTGGGCACTGGTAGGTGGCATTGGTGGGCACTGATAGACAGTACTTATATGCACTGGTAGGTGGCACTGATGGGCACGTGCAGGTGGCACTGGTGGGCACTGCATAGCAGCAGTGGCTCTCCCTGATCAGGACCACTTTCAGCATGAGGGGGAAAAAAAGCAGATTAGGATCTTCTCTTTACATCACATGATTGGCTGTCATCGGCTGACAGCCAATCACGTGGTAAGGGGCCGGTTTCATTGACTCGCTGATCACAGAGCGCACTGTGCGGGCCCCACAGGGGGTGCGCAGGCGACGAATTCTCGGGGGACGTACACGGACATCCATGTGGGTATGACAAATTTACCCTTTAAACTGAGCAAGCTGTTATGCTGCTGGTGGTACTTCCTTCTTAGCCCAGTCTTCCTTCTGGGTTTTCACGTTCTCTGGCTGGGCCATGATGACGTCACTTCTGCGCATGCACTTGGGAGTCACAATCACGGCACAGCACTCTCTGTATTCATGGAGAACTCAGTGTGCCCTGACTACAGAGTTACTGTGAATACACAGTGCTGCTGGTAAACGGACGTTTAGAGGCATTTGGGCGTTTTTTTCAGCTGCCCCTGAACTTTCCTCTTTATCATCTTATCAGTACATTTACACAAGGTCATTTAAGGTCATTGTTTCCAGGCAGTTGAGTTTAAAGACTTTTTTTGGAATGCAAAAAAATGGGTTCAGGCGCCAGTTCAGAGGTATTTGAAACGCCAAACAGCTTGTAAACGGCATTTAAAAAAACATAAAAAAAAAAAAAAAGAACGCTCCTAGACGCGTACGCGGCAAAACGCCGCTAAACGTGGCTAAACGACCGTTTTAGATGCCGGCTTCTAGCTGTCAAACAAAATCGTTCAAAGGAGATTGAAATAGCGACCCGTGTAAATAAAGCCTGAAGATAGTTACAGTAGCTTCCCTGTAGATACAAGTTTACAATAACAGTTTACTACGACCGCTTTATGTATGCCCGCTGTGAACAAGGCCAAAATATTATCGTGTTGGAGTTTACATCTACTTTACCTTTAACATGAAAGCGAAGAGGAAAAAAGTTTATCCAAGAAGACTTGGTATTTTCAACATGGTGAAAACATTTGATTATCTAAAGCTACTTCTACATTTACGAAAAGTTCAGCAATAATAAAATCTGACAGTTTGTTTTAAAGTGTTTTCTCTTAAAATGTGGTCTCCGTAAACAAGCAGGATAATTAATAAACAAGATGCAAGGGATAACAATCATTGCAGTAAAAACGCATAAAAATGAAGCACATTAACAATAAAAACTCTGCAGCTAGATATTAATACAGCTGAATTAATGTGAAATTTACATAATTGTGTGCATGGTTTATATTCATTTCACATTTCTTTGTGACATTTGGAGTCACAGGGTGGCTTTGGAGATTTTATGTTGGAAAATTCTAAGGGAAGCTTATTTACATTCTCTGTAAACCATGCTTTATTTACAGTGGCCCCCTCCCTGGCTGGTGGGATTCACAAACTCCATGTTGTGAATTATTACACTTGTAGATGTTAGCAAGAATGGAAATTTCCATTACATATTCACAGCGGGGTCTATTATAATTGTTGAAGTGTTTGCTACATTGTTACACTTTTAGAAATCCTTTTAACGTGCAAATGCAAAATAACATATTTTTTCTTCTGTGCTAGTTTAAGCAAAAATAGCACTGAACTAGAGAATGGTGGGACAGGGTAAAGGTTTTCCATTAAACAAAGTTTAAAGGGTTATACCACAGACCATATACCTGGCTAAACCTAGCTAAACTCAGTAGTAAGCAGCCACATAATAAACATTTGCAAATAAAATATATAACCTTGACAGATTAAGATTTTTGACTTCCATATGCAAGGCCAATTTTGAAAGAACCGGGATCAAATGGGCTTATTCTTAAGAGGAGTGTGGAGAATAGGGTGCTCTGGATAACAAATAGTACAGGACTGGCTCTTAAAAAGTGATTAATGCACCACAGCACCTTCTTGGTTTGAAGAAGGAGCGACTGGGCATGCTCTGAGACATGTCCCACCCACTCTGATGTCACTTGCCTGGATTCCATGCTGGTACTGACAGCATGGCTCTCCATCTTGAATAGAGAGACAATGTTTTCCACCACTGGTTGGCTGGAACTTCCACCTACAGCTGTCTTTACTCCCAGGAGCCATCCCGCTGGATGTTATGGATTCATTGATATGCCATTGATATCCAGCTTGTAAGTGTTCTTAACCCTTCCTTGTCATTAAAGTGTTTTATTACTGCACTTAGAAGCGCCTTCTTCTCTGCTTTGTTTATTCTTAAGAGGGAGTTAGAGGTCAACTGAAGTCTGACAGCTGCTGTCCTGACAAGCGATGAGCATGGGTGGGGGTCTGAACTCAAGTTCATTCAAATCCAGAAGATGGTTGACATTGCTGGCCAAAGAGCTACGGAAGGGAAAATCATCCTCATGATATAATTGGCCTAATATGTGCATATGGCCATATTTGGTCAATTTCTTTCACCTGTTATGGGCATTTTTGATAAACTGATCTGCCCTGGGTTTGTTTCAGCAAGTGTTCTGTGAAATTCAAATAAGTAAGCACCTGTGGCCTCCCTAGGAACTAGTAACAGAGGGAATCTGTCATATATAGAGAGAAACTACTTCTATATATGACACATGGCTCCCTCCGAATGGGCTAAAGTTTGGACATTCTTCTGAATGTACAACAGCCAAAGTTCGGTCCGAATGTTGGTTAGGAACTAATCATCAACTCATCACTAATGGCCATATTAGGTCAAAGATGCCATGAGCATTCCCGACCCTTTGTATACATACAGCTGTGGGGCGGGGGGAGTTTCCTACTCGCAACTAATTGGCCCAGCAATGACAACTACCTTCTGGGTTCAGACTGCACTCAAGCTCATCTTTAGTCCTAACCTCACTTACTATCTCCCACCTTCTGAATGGACACCATTATCAAATAACAAATCCATGTAGGAAGCGTATCTATCACCAAAAATGAAAATACTTATGTGGATAGTTTATTGCATTTAAAAGCCTTAATGTTTATGTTATGCTGTTATACCATTTTTGTTGCCATCCCATAGAGGAGGAGCTGTTGCACCTTTTTTTTCCGGATCCGTCGCGCGCTGTGATTGACGATGGATTACAACAGGGGACACTTTTTTATTCTTTTTTAATAAAGGACTTACCCCTAATTGTCTCCTGTGTTTTTTTTCTATTTTGTCACTTTTTGGTGAATTAGTAGGGGTACGATGTACCCCTATACTAATTAACATGGGGGGCGGGAACTGGGGGCCCCCTTATTAAAGGGGCTTCCAGATTCCTTTAAGCCCCCCACCCACAGACCCCCACAACCACAGGCCAGGGTTGTAGGGAAGAGGCTCTTGTCCCCATCAACATGGAGACAAGATGCTTTGTCTCCATGTTGTCACCCATACTCCCCATGTTGAGGGCATGTAGCCTCGTATGGTTTGGGGGGGGGCGCTCACCCGCCCCCCCCCCCATCCTGGCCGGCCAGGTTGCATGCTCGGATAAGGGTCTGGTTTGGATTTTAGGGGGGACCCCAAGTCAATTTTTTTTAACATTTTGGCGTGGAGTTCCCCTTAAAATCCATATCAGACCCGAAGGGCCTGGTATGGACTGGGGGGGGGGGGGGGTACACAAATTTTTTCAGTGATTTTTTTTGTATATTGCCGGGAGCCGGCAATACATTACAGCTGCAATTTTAAATTACTTTTTTCCTTTAAAAATGTCATTTTGCTCTGGCACTGTTCTAAACATCACAGAGGTGCGCCCTTTTACAGGCAGACTAAGGGGACCCCC
>BLSH010444791.1:82402-107618 GCA_018402905.1 Glandirana rugosa
TCCAGTCGACTAATTGAACCGGTAACGTATTTTAAGATGAAGAAAGGGAATTTTTTGAGAAACCAACGAAAGCGTCATACGAAGCCCAGTAACAGGTAGACGTGACACTTCGCGGCAGGTTACTCAAGACTTCGTAAACCGACTTATACTCGTCTGTTATAACGGACTTTGTGAAGTCTTAAGTAGGACGACGAAAACAGTCGTCAGTGTAGTAGTTATTTATGTTCTCTTGGTCAAGGTAACCGTCGGTATGTACGGGTGAGGTACTGTGATGGTGGTGGTACGAAGTGACTACTCCACCATACGAAACCTAGTACTCGTCAAGGAAATGAAGAGGTATAATACAGAGGGTTCACCACAAGATGTAAACCATTGGTGAGCCTCAAAAACAAGAAGGCCAGATTAGAGTTTGCCAAACAACATCTAAAAAAGCATTCACAGTTCTGGAACAACATCCTATGGACAGATGAGACCAAGATCAACTTGTACCAGAGTGATGGGAAGAGAAGAATATGGAGAAGTAAAGGAACTGCTCATGATCCAAAGCATACCACCTCATCAGTGAAGCATGGTGGTGGTAGTGTCATGGAGTGGGCATGTATGGCTGCCAATGGAACTGGTTCTCTTGTATTTATTGATGATGTGACTGCTGACAAAAGCAGCAGGATGAATTCTGAAGTGTTTCAGGCAATATTGTCTGCTCATATTCAGCCAAATGCTTCAGAACTCATTGGACGGCGCTTCACAGTGCAGATGGACAATGACCCGAAGCATACTGCGAAAGCAACCAAAGAGTTTTTTAAGGGAAAGAAGTAGAATTTTATGCAATGGCCAAGTTAATCAGCTGACCTGAATCCGATTGAGCATGCATTTCACTTGCTGAAGACAAAACTGAAGGGAAAATGCCCCAAGAACAAGCAGGAACTGAAGACAGTTGCAGTAGAGGCCTGGCAGAGCATCACCAGGAATGAAACCCAGCGTCTGGTGATGTCTATGCATTCCAGACTTCAGGCTGTAATTGACTGCAAAGGATTTGCAACCAAGTATTAAAAAGTGAAAGTTTGATTTTTGATTGTTAATCTGTCCCATTACTTTTGGTCCCTTAAAAAGTGGGAGGCACATACATATACAAACTGTTGTAATTCCTACCCCGTTCACCTGATTTGGATATAAATACCCTCAAATTAAAGCTGAAAGTCTGCAGTTAAAGAACAACTTGTTTGTTTCATTTCAAATCCGTTGTGGTGATGTATAGAGCCAAAAACATTAGAATTGTGTCGATGTCCCAATATTTATGGACTTGACTGTAGCTAGCGGTGAACCATTGGTTACTACTTGAATGTCAGTACTACATGCTTGGGAAATACCTCAGAGTAATGATTTTCATGGAAAGATTGTTATGTGTTCTATATATGTTTATTAGTTTTGAAAAAACAAAACAAAATACAAGATAAAACAGATCACAGCAGAACACCATACAACAATAACGCAATCTTTGTGTTATGGCAAATATTTTATACAGCTTCTTTCCCCATTTATAAGTCTAATGCAGCAGGATTGTCAGGATAACCAGATGTTATTTCTTGTTAAAGATACAGTTTTGATTGAAGTTTAAACAGGAAAGCAATGCAGATAAGTACATACATATGCTCATTTCCACAATACAAGGTCAACTGAAGGTCCACAAGGCAGTTACAAAAGGGTACAAATAACAAATGACCTTTGGCAATATGCCACATAACTGAATAGTTTATAGCAAGTCAGAGAATCTTCCCAGCCATGGCTTCCATACAAAACTATTCCAAAGTAGGAGACTTCTGACTTTGTCTATTTATGTACTGTATAGTATAGAATAAGCTGTAAAGGGCCAAAGCTAATATCAAAGTATGAGTTTTCTACTTGCAATCTTTTTTATTGAAAATTATCAAATAGATGAAATCATACAAGACAAAACAATTAGAATGTCAATGAACATGGAGCAGAGAAACACATAACCAATGGCAGCTGGTGAAATTTTAGGATGGAGGGGCGCCAGACCCCGCCCTTCCTTTTTGACCCCCCACTTCTCATAAGCCCCACCCCTTATAGTTTCCACCCCTTGTGTCAGGAGTATACAGCATCACCAGATAGGGGTATACAGCATCACCAGATAGGGGTATACAGTGTCACCAGATAGGAGTATACAGAGTCTCCAAATAGGAGTATACAGAGTCACCAGATAGCAGTATACAGAGTCACTATATAGCAGTGTACAGAGCCCCAGATAGCGGTATACAGAGCCCCAAATAGGAGTATACAGAGCCACCATATAGCAGTATACAGAGTCACCATATAGCAGTATGCAGAGTCACCAGATAGGGGTATACAGAGTCACCAGATAGGGGTATAGAGAGTCACCATATAGCAGTATACAGAGCCCCAGATAGCAGTATACAGAGCCCTAGATAGCAGTATACAGTCACCATATAGCAGTATACAGAGCCCCAGATAGCAGTATACAGAGTCCCAGATAGGGTATACAGTCACCAAATAGGGCATACAGGGTCCCAGATAGGGTATACAGAGACCTAGATAGGGTATACAGGGTCCCAGTTGGGGTATACAGAGCCCCAGATAGGGTATACAGGGTCTCAGATAGGGTATACAGGGTCCCAGATAAGGTATAAAGAAAAGAGAGAATATGGTGGGTAGTGTGCTGCCACCTAAAAGGGGGAAGTCCCAACAAAATTATTGTATTGGCTTCAAATGATAATAGTAAGGTGGTAAACAAATTGTAATAAGTGAATATAGGAAACCATTGTGAAATACAAAAACCAAGTGTAAAAATAGCAATACAATAATCAAATTATAATCAGAAATAGTAAATATACCAGTATATCGTGTTAGGATTGTGTGACTTGCCAAAAATTATAGGGGTGACTAACTGGTGAAAAATACTGGTGAAATAAATAGTGATTATTAGTACTCAGTACACAAATCATAGTTAACTGCTGTGACTACAAACTTGCTTGTGAATTAATGTCCCCTTTGTAAAGTCACAAGCTGTCAATAGTGGACAACATATGAAACAGATGGTCCACAAGACAGAGGGTAAAGAAAGTCCACACGTGACGGGGATGAGAGCTGGAGCAAGCAAACCAGGTGCGATCGTGCTCCCCTCCAACACTTCCCACTCACCGATCCCTCAGTCCTTCATTCATGCTGTAGCTGAAAAAGTGGCTTTCCCAGTGGCTTTCCCAGTCAACTCGGGGTCCCGGTGGTTAGGTTCGAACGTTCCGGAGTGTGGACATATTAGCAAAACAAAATTCTCTATCGTGCAGGGTATCATAGGCAGATTAGGCAGACAAATAGCATAAACTCACATTTCCTATAAGAGAAGTCAGGTCGAGAAGCAGGAAGTTCCGTGCGTTCCACCGAATGCTAAACCGGAAGTGCGTGTGACGCTCTCTGGCTCCATCTGACGCGTTTCGTCATAGAGACGTCATCGGAGCCTGCTATTGACAGCTTCTGACTTTACAAAGGGGACATTAATTCACAAGCTTGTTTGTAGTCACAGCAGTTAACGGTGATAGGTGTATTGAGCACTAATAATCACTATTTATTTCACCAGTATTTTTCACCAGTTAGTCACCCCTATAATTTTTGGCAAGTCACACAATCCTAACACGATATATTGGTATATTTACTATTTCTGATTATAATTTGATTATTGTATTGCTATTTTTACACTTGGTTTTTGTATTTCACAATGGTTTCCTATATTCACTTATTACAATTTGCTCTCCACCTTACTATTATCATTTGAAGCCAGTACAATAATTTTTTGGGACTTTCCCCTTTTAGGTGGCAGCGCCCAACCCACCATATTCTCTCTTTTCTTTATTCCCGGGGACATTCCTCAGGTTGTGTGGGGGCAGCAGCCAGTTCTTCCTTTTTTCCTTCTTTCTTCCATCATAGCAGCACCTCACCACATCTTTTTATACTTACACCCAGATAAGGTATACAGAGCCCCAGATAGGGTATACAGAGTCCCAGATAGGGGTATACAGAGCCCCAGATGGGGTATACAGAGCCCCAGATAGGGCATACAGCGTCCTAGATAGGGTATACAGTCACCAGATAGGCTTCCCTGCCTCTTAAATCCCCTATAGGGTTAGGGTATAGCTAAGATGGGATCCAGCAGCTCCTCCCAATACCTGTGAGCCTATGAGTTTTCTATATGTAAACTACCCAAAGGGAGTGCAAGAGGAGCAAGAAATAGAATAAGTATGATAGAGCAGAAGGAGAGAGAAAAAAGAGCATTGCGAGTGAGAAGGGAAGGGGGCAAAAGGAGTAAAAAGACAAGGTAAAGGGGTATGGATAATCTCTCATCCCAAGAGGTTGATCATGCATCATATACAAGACTCCAGGGTTAGGTTGGGAGTTGGCTATCCATGAGGGCCAAATTTGAAATAATCTCTCATGTATTTATAGCAATATACTGTACAGCAAAGTTGGCACATGGCAGGATCTAATAAACATGTAATGGCTTTATTGTAACATAGGATTAAAATCCAAGCAGTCAGATCCATTTGTGCGTTTCAGCCTAGAGGCCTTAGTCATAGTTCTGATTAAGGTCGCTAGGCTGAAAGGCGCAAATGGGTCTGGCTGCTTGAATTTTAACCCTATGTTTCCATAAAGCAGTGGTTCTCAACTCTGGTCCTCGGGACCCACTAACAGGCCAGGTTTTCAGGATAACTGAAATGCATCACAGGTGATATCATGTGCTGCTCAGTGATTGCAGTATTCTAGTTTGCATCTCCCCAATGTAATGCTTAAAACCTGGCCTGTTGGTGGGTCCTGAGGACCGGAGTTGAGAACCACTGCCATAAAACCTTTACTTGTTTATTAGATTCTATCATGTGCCGACTTTGCTAGAATTTCACTTAAATTTAAATTGAGCCTACAGGGGTATTTAGTTAACCTGCATTGGAGCCTGGGTTGAGTGCAGTGGATTGCTTTGGTTTTGTATATCTAGCATGATATATCATCCCATTTTATCCTTATTTAACTTCTTAGAAGTTCATCGCAAGGAAACTTCCATAAATGATCTATGGTTTGCTTGGTGGCATTGACCATGAAGGCAACCGATATTGCCACATCACGCAGAACAATTTGAATTTGTTTATAGAACAAGAGGCTGTTATTTCAATGCACTGGAGGTTTGTTTTAACCTGGCAAGACATAAAAGAAAATAAAAGCATTTAAGCATTTGTAACACATTTAATACCATCTTAACATCTGCAAATCTGAACAATATGCTATAAAGTTGTGTGAAGATGGATTTTATCAGCATTGTAACAAAACATCATTATGTGTTTCTTTTGTTGTATTGAGTAAAAGTTCACTTTTTTTCCACAAAGGCAAACCAACTATACTCAGAAGGCTTCCTGTAAAAATGATGGGAAGACGCCCATTTATATCATACATGAAAACAAGCACATTTTTTTGTGGGTAAAAGTCACAGCTGCTACAAATAATTCCTACTTAGAAATGCTTACCCTGCAGAACTAAATCTTGTATTTTTTTTTTTTCTTACCTCAGTATACAAAAACAATATTTTCGAATGTATTCAACAAGAAATATCACAATCTGTCTAGCTTCTGCTGTCAGATGATGCAAAACATGCTCGTATTTTCATATGTAAACTCTAACATGCAAATGTATTCAAAAGCAAGAATTATTTTGCTCTTCCATAGCTGAGTCTTTGAAAGATTGTGGAATACATTTTCTGTGTACTTCTGAATCTCTGTTTGTACTCTGACTGCACAAATATATCTTTTGAAACCACCTGTTTCTGTAGGAATATGTAAAATACGTGTAGCACCCTTTAGTCTGTGTGCTAGATCAAGATGTAGCATAGGTTTTGTAAAGTAGGTAGATTTATTTGGCTCCGAGCTAAGCTTGAGCTGGGAATCTGGGTCAGGGTTCAGTGACCCAGGGCTGGATGACTCATCCTGACAGCTCATCTGGTGCCTCCCCCTGGTCTAGAAGGTTGTAGAAACTTCTAGAGCCAGTGGGCAGGAGGTTGGAATATTTATGAGGATTGGGTTGACAGGGGGCAGAGCTTACCTCAAAAATGGACATGGGCCATGCCAGCAGGGACAGTTGGGTAGAAGATGAAGATATAGTGTTTAGGAGGCTGTCAGTGGCCCTCATGGGTGTCCCTTAGTTTGGTAAGGATGACCTTGGGCTGGGTGCTGGAAGGATCCTGCCACAACACATGGAGGAAGCCCTTCCTGGAGGCATGGGAGCAAGACAGAGGACAGCGTGGGAAAGTCAGCACTACTCGGGACCTTCGGGGGGGGGGGGGGGTGTTCTCTCATAGGAAGAATGTCCCATGAAGTGGGCATCCTATTATCTCCCATCCCTATCCAAGTTATTAACCCTCAATAAATCAGAAAAGCAAAGTCACAGAGCGTTCTCTGACTCTGGAGTGCCTGTGAAAATTCAGGGTGCCTAGCTGCGCAGGGTGCATGATCCCAGTTCATCTGCGGCTCTTTAGGGGGTGTGCTACATTTGTAAGTTACCATTGCTGACCTTCTTCTAAGATTATTGGTTGCAAATAGACTGTTCACTTTGCAAGGGAAAGTTCCTCAGAGCTTAGTGAATGAGTTAAAGCTCTGCTGCCTTCTATCATCCAATCATGTACAAGCAAAAATGCTGTTTTTTAATTTTTTTTATTTTGCTTCCCTTCCACATAATTAGGTATTCTATGAAAAGTGAAGCTTCTCCACATTCATCAAGCTCTGTTTGCCTTTAATAAATCAACACAGATGACCCGAGTGTTCAGCAATGGCAGAACTTCTTTTATGCTCTGCTGAGGTTTATCAGACTGAATGCAATAAGTGTGCATCCAAGTCCAATTTTATTGACCATACCAGATGTGAGTGGATATAGGCAGGCCGCTTATATCCAGTCATCCATAAGGGTTACATAGGTTCCTTTTCTCTCCATCACAAGATGTTACATTTGTGAAGTCCATTTCCATTCTAATCTGCCTCAGCGGGGGATAAATGTTTATAACACTTCTAGAGTTTCAGTCCAAATTTTTATTTGACAAAAGGTATCAAGAGCAGCCAACGTGTTTTGAGGGAAAAGCATTTCCTCTGAAATGTGTTGGCTGCCCTTGATATTCTTTGTCAAACACATTTTTGGACAAAAAACTTTAGAAGTGTTATGAGCTTTTATATCAGGTGCTCCTCAACACTCTCCCTAACTTTTTAATATCCACTGCAAGTCCTTTTTGAGACAGAGAGGCAACAGCCCAGGACTGGAACAAAGTCTGTTTCTACACGGCACAGCCACTGTTTGTCAGCCCCTTTGGAAGAGAACTCACTCTGGGTCAAGCCCAAAAAGAGCACCAATATCTTACATCTAGTCGTCCAGTGCTACCACGTCTAGTATCCCCTGCTGAGATGGAATGGAGGATGCCTGTGTGAAAGGTGTCTAAAATTCCATGTGCAATTTTACCAAATAGTAAAAAAAAAAATCAAACTACTTTGAAGGTTGCACTGTACTGGCACAAAAACGTATATCTTCTGACATCTTGTAAGGTTAAAAGGCCAAGGGGAATATTAATAAAGAACACATGTGGCCTGGCATGCCCAACTAAGGCGGGCCTCCACCCCTGGTACATTGAATATGAAAAAGAGGAGAAAAGAGATTGGGGCTTTAAATGAGGCCCGCCTCAGTGTGTAAAAGTGTGGGAGCTGTGTCTGTAAACTCCATTATCAATGTAATTATTGTATATATTAAACAATGATTGCATGTCATATAACACAACCTCAAAAACCCAAACATCTTAAGTTTCTGCACATTTAATGATCATACAGAATAATTGTAAACATATACATGTAATAAACTGTCTATTTACATAAAGTGCACGATGCAGCAATGAAAAACATATAGATACAGAACATATAGTATATGCATATACAGGTCACCACACGTACATATTGATAGAAAGAATTGCCCAAATTAAGCTCATACATCCTGTACATAAAACAACTGTCGAAAATGCATAGATATGTGGTACAACAACCAAATCTTGGCATGGAAAAACGATGGCTACTTGTTGGGAGTCCTTCATTTATAACCCAACGCGTTTCATGGTGTTTCATGGTGTTTCATGATATGTTTGAGATAGTAGATTAGTATATAAGTATCCACTCAACAGATATATTATGTAGGTTCTAAAGTTATAAAAAAAATTATAAAATAATAATAGGCTCTGTGTAACTTACAGTGCTGTAACTCTATAATAACCAGTCCACAGGCGGGGAGTCCAAGAGGCCTAGACAATTGCCCCAAGCGGGCTGAGGCGGGAAGTCCCTCCAGGGACCAACGGGAAATGGGCATGGAGCAGGTCGGGCCACCACAACACAACTCCCATATGTGAATGTGTAATATGTGAGTCTTGATATCTGTGGAGAGGAAAGCTATGTGTTAATGATATAGAACTGCATAAGTGTGCATGGGTATGGAAAAAAAAATATATATATACATACATATGTCTAATGGCTAAAATCTAACTATAGAAAAATTGTAATAATTGAGTGGAACACGTATGAACAAAATAGGTTTGGGTATGTAATAAAAAATTAAGAAAATGTTTTTAAAACTAAGGGCATGACAGGTCACAGGGAAAAGTGGGTGTCTTAGAAACATAGAAACATAGAAAAGTGACGGCAGAAAAAGACTGAGTAGTCCATTGAGTCTGCCCCTTTTTATTTATTTATATATTATTTTTTTTACATTAACCTTGTTGTTTGACTATGGATTTATGTTTATCCCAAGCATGTTTAAAGCCATTTACTGTTGACTGTCTCACAACCTCTGTTGGTAGTTTATTCCAATCATCAACCACCCTTTCAGTAAAATAATACTTTCTAAGATTAGTTTTGAACTTCCCCCCAGTTAGTTTGAGGTCATGTCCCCGTGTTCTTGATTTTGGTTTTATATTGAAAAGACTGCCCTCCTGAACCTTATTCACCCCCTTGATGTATTTAAAGGTTTCAATCATGTCTCCCCTCTCCCTTCTTTCCTCCAGACTGTACATATTAAGTTCCTGAAGTCGCTCTTGATATGTTTTATCCCCCAGACCTTTCACCATTTTTGTTACCCGTCTCTGAACTCGTTCTATTTTATCAATATCTTTTTGTAAGTGAGGTCTCCAGAACTGGACACAGTATTCTAAGTGAGGTCTCACTAAAGGTCTATATAGAGGAATCAGAACCTCCTTCCTCCTGCTGGTGATCCCTCTACTGATACATCCCAGAATTCTATTTGCTTTTCCCACTGCCTGGTTACACTGTTTGCTCATTTTGCAATCATCTGAAATAAGCACCCCCAAATCTTTTTCTTCTGTAGTGCTGGCTAACACTGTGCCCCCAATGCTGTACTCTCTAAAGCAGTGGTTCTCAACCTTCCTAGTGGCGTGACCCCTTGATAAAATTTCCCAAGGTGTGGAGACCCCACCTCGGAAGCGCGGCGCGCCGTCACTTTTATCCCTGTTTTAGCCCCTTGTGGGGGGTTAAAAATGTTGTGCTCCCACCTGCATAGCGGCGTCATGGTGCCGCTATAACAGCGGAAAAGCGCAGCTGAAAGTAGCGATGCTTTACCGCCCCAGTGTGAAAATAGCCTTTGTGACACCATATATGTTTTTATTAGTACACTAGAATGACTGCGCTATCCTATGTGTAAAATATTATAAATTCCTATACTTCTGTTAACATCAACAATCAATCAAATATATTGTGAATAAATAAGCCCAACATGATGTGACTGTGCAAGAAAAAAAATATTATGGAACAAAACATATCATTTTTATATAAGCGTCCCAGTTGGTTCCTCAAAAGTGTTTTTTCCATGCCAATGCTAGTGATACAAAGTGTACAGCACTCAAACACCCGTGATAGTCCACCACCTTCTGAATTGTTCACTCAACAGGATGCGGTATAAGGCCTGATCAGAACATGCATCTTTCAATCATTTGTATTGGTTACTCAGTACAAATGACTGAAAGACCCATGTTCTGATCAGGCCTTATTATACTGTATTCTGGTAAGTGCACAATTCAAAGTGGGGGCACATCACGGGTGTTTGGGTGATCTAGCACTGGCATGGAGTACAATAACTGTATACCCACTTTTGAGGAACAAATTTGGAAGGTTATATATAAATAAATGATGCTTTGTCCCTTAGTCCAGTCAGTGTCTGACTTACCTGTTACTCTGTGTTTCATCAGAATCTGTGACCCATCAAGTTTGAAAACGGAAGTTCCGTCGCCGCCATCTTGGTACACTCGTCCGCATTAAGGATACAGTTAGAAGTCAGACTACAGGGTGTAGCAAGATGGCGGCGGCCAAACGTCACTTCCGTGTGGTCTCTCCTTTCCCGGAAGGGACGTACTGCTCGACAAGACAGACCCGACATACTATGGAGTTGGGTCTGTCTCTAGATTGCAGCAAGACGTGCAGCGTCGCGACCCCCTGGAAATCGGCAATTGACCCCACAGGGGGTCGCGACCCACGTGTTGAGAACCGCTGCTCTAAAGGGATTCTTTTTCCCTAGATGCATTATTTTACATTTAGAAATATTGAACTGCAGTCTCCACTGCTTTGACCAATCTTCCAGCAATGCCAAATCATGTTCCATGTTACAGACACCTCCAGGGATATCAACCCTATTACACACCTTTGTATCATCAGCAAAGAGACATACATTGCCCAGCAAACCTTTAGTTATGTCACTTACATATAGGTTGAATAGAACAGGACCCAATACAGAGCCTTGTGGTACCCCACTAGTGACTGGTCTCTGTTCTGAGTGAACCCCATTTACAACCACACTCTGGGATCTATCCTTTAGATAGTCTTCCACCCTGGGGACATGAATAAAGAATACATGTGGCCTGGCATGCCCAACTAAGGCGGGCCTCCACCCCTGGTATATTGAATATGAAAAAAGAGGAGAAAAGAGATTGGGGCTTTAAATGAGGACCGCCTCAGTGTGTAAAAGTGTGGGAGCTGTGTCTGTAAACTCCATTATCAATGTAATTATTGTACAGGGTGGGCCATTTATATGGATACACCTTAATAAAATGGGAATGGTTGGTGATATTAACTTCCTGTTTGTGGCACATTAGTATATGTGAGGGGGGAAACTTTTCAAGATGGGTGGTGACCATGGCGGCCATTTTGAAGTCGGACATTTTGAATCCAACTTTCAATAGGAAGAGGGTCATGTGACACATCAAACTCATTGGGAATTTCACAAGAAAAACAATGGTGTGCTTGGTTTTAAAGTAACTTTATTCTTTTATGAGTTATTTACAAGTTTCTGACCACTTATAAAATGTGTTCAATGTGCTGCCCATTGTGTTGGATTGTCAATGCAACCCTCTTCTCCCACTCTTCACACACTGATAGCAACACCGCAGGAGAAATGCTAGCACAGGCTTCCAGTATCCATAGTTTCAGGTGCTGCACATCTCGTATCTTCACAGCATAGACAATTGCCTTCAGACGACCCCAAAGATAAAAGTCTAAGGGGGTCAGATCGGGAGACCTTGGGGGCCATTCAACTGGCCCACGATGACCAATCCACTTTCCAGGACACTGTTCATCTAGGAATGCTCGGACCTGACACCCATAATGTGGTGGTGCACCATCTTGCTGGAAAAACTCAGGGAACGTGCCAGCTTCAGTTCATAAAGAGGGAAACACATCATTATTATTATTATTATTATTATACAGGATTTCTATAGCGCCAACAATTTACGCAGCGCTTTACAACTTGAGGTAGACAGTACAAATACAATACACTTAATACAGTAGGAATTAGAGGGCCCTGCTCGTTAGAGCTTACAATCTAAAAGGGAAGGTCAAGAGATACAAGAGGTAATAACTGTGGGGGATGTGCTAATAGAGAAGATAAAAGTACAGTTGTTAGGTGGGAGCCAGATAGGCTTCTCTGAAGAGATAGGTTTTCAGGGATCGTTTGAAGGTGGACAAACTAGGAGAAAGTCGGACAGATTGGGGTAGAGCATTCCAGAGGATGTGAGAGGCTCTGGAGAAGTCCTGGAGGCGAGCATGGGATGAGGTGACAAGGGAGCTAGAGAGCAGGAGGTCCTGGGAGGAGCGAAGAGATCGATTTGGTTGGTATTTTGAGACCAGGTTAGTGATGTAGCTGGGGGCCAGGTTGTGAATTGATTTATCATCATGTAGCAATTTCGCATATCCAGTGGCCTTGAGGTTTCCATTGATGAAGAATGGCCCCACTATCTTTGTACCCCATATACCACACCATACCATCAATTTTTTGGTTCCAACAGTCTTGGAGGGATCTATCCAATGTGGGTTAGTGTCAGACCAATAGCGGTGGTTTTGTTTGTTAACTTCACCATTCACATAAAAGTTTGCCTCATCACTGAACAAAATCTTCTGCGTAAACTGAGGGTCCTGTTCCAATTTTTGTTTTGCCCATTCTGCAAATTCAGTGCGCCAATCTGGGTCATCCTTGTTGAGATGCTGCAGTAGCTGGAGTTTGTACGGGTGCCATTTGTGAGTAGCTAATATCCTCCGAAGGGATGTTCTACTAATGCCACTCTCCAGTGACATGCGGCGAATGCTACGCTGTGGGCTCTTGCTGAATAAAGCTAGGACAGCCACTGATGTTTCTTCATTAGTGACAGATTTCATGCCTCCACATTTTGGCAAATCCAAGACTGAACCAGTTTCACGAAACTTAGCAAGCAGTTTGCTAACTGTAGCATGGGAGATGGGTGGTCTCGTAGGCTGTCTTGCATTGAAATCTGCTGCAATGACCCGGTTACTGCGTTCACCAGACATCAACACAATTTCTATCTGCTCCGCACGTGTTAACCTCAGCGACATGTCAATGGCTGTAAACAAAGAGATTCAAAAAAACAGTCATTAGATAAATTATTATGTATCCGACAATTAATCTTCTTATATCTCTGCTTTATGTTGTTAAATGCTCTCTTTGACTGGTTGCTTGTTAACACTTTACACCCCCTTCTGGGTCCCTCCTTACCAGATCTGTAGTTTTCAAAGCGCTGTCCTGCTCCTTTAGGGTGAGCCGGAAAACCACTCTGGACTTTGTTTCCTCTTTGCTTGGGATGCGTCTGTGATGGTTGGTCCATCACAGACGCATAATAATTTATCTAATGACTGTTTTTTTGAATGATTTGGTTTTTTAACCACAAATCCCTAATAGGGAATTGGCAGGACCAAAGCACCCCAGGACTGATATATTTCCTATAACCAGTTGAACGATATAAGCACATGGTTTTATATTTTATATTTTATATTTTATAAGCATTTATAAGTATTTGTAAGATTGCAGATGCATTGTATGTTTTTAAGGATTCAGAAGTGTATTTTACAAATAGAACAAGCACTAGCACCTTATGCATGCACAGTAGTAGCGGCGCTGCTTAAACTTTGACTAAAGGGTATAAGCAATAGACACTACTGGAGTTAAAGTTTACCATAGATA
Source organism: Glandirana rugosa (assembly GCA_018402905.1). NCBI lineage: Eukaryota > Metazoa > Chordata > Amphibia > Anura > Ranidae > Glandirana > Glandirana rugosa. The sequence goes on from BLSH010444791.1 coordinate 95,966, forward strand.
AGCATTATAGACAAAGCGGCAGCCCACTAACCTTTTAGACCACAGCACATCTTTAAAAAGAAAAAACAGTAGCGCTGGGCATAGAGAAATTTATTTCTTTGTGAGAGATATTCTTCTTTATAATAGTATGTAAACAAAGAGAAACTTGTAAATAACTCATGAAAGAAATATATAGTGGGATAATGAATGTAATGTGATAGGTGCGTTCTCTCCAGGTGGTGAGAACACGTGTGTGTGTGTGTGTGTGAAATCTGTAATCATGATATCTATACAAACGCAAAGGGTGAGTGTGAAAAAGAAAAAACATACCAAGACATGGGAGGTGTGGCAAATTTCCACCACATTATGGGTGTCAGGTCCGAGCATTCCTAGATGAACAGTTTCCTGGAAAGTGGATTGGTCGTCGTGGGCCAGTTGAATGGCCCCAAAGGTCTCCCGATCTGACCCCCTTAGGCAGCACATTGAACACATTTTATAAGTGGTTAGAAACTTGTAAATAACTCATGAAAGAATAAAGTACCATTGTTTTTCTTGTGAAATTCCCAATAAGTTTGATGTGTCACATGACCCTCTTCCTATTGAAAAAACAAAAGTTGGATTCAAAATGGCTGACTTCAAAATGGCCACCATGGTCACCACCCATCTTGAAAAGTTTCCCCCCTCACATATAATAATGTGCCACAAACAGGAAGTTAATATCACCAACCATTCCCATTTTTTTAAGGTGTATCCATATAAATGGCCCACCCTGTATATATATATATATATATATATATATATATATATATACAGTATATATATACAGTATATATATATATATACATATGTATGTATATATATATTTTTTTTTTCATACCCATGCACACTTATGCAGTTCTATATCATTTACACATAGCTTTCCTCTCCACAGATATCGAGACTCACATATTACACATTCACATATGGGAGTTGTGTTGTGGTGGCCCGACCTGCTCCATGGCCATTTCCCGTTGGTCCCTGGGGGGACTTCCCGCCTCAGCCCCGCTTGGGGCAATTGTCCGGGCCTCTTGGACTCCCCGCCTATGGACTGGTTATTATAGAGTTACAGCACTATAAGTTAAACAGAGCCTATTATTATTTTATCATTTTTTTTATAACTTTAGAACCTACATAATATATCTGTTGAGTGGATACTTATATACTAATCTACTATCTCAAACGTATCATCCTTAGAATTTCAATATTAACAAAACCCCTGATGAGTGGCTGAAACGCCATGAAACGCGTTGGGTTATAAATTAAGGACTCCCAACAAGTAGCCATCGTTTTTCCATGCCAAGATTTGGTTGTTATACCACATATCTATACATTTTCTACAGTTGTTTTATGTACAGGATGTACTGTATGAGCTTAATTTTGGCAATTCTTTCTATCAATATGTAAGTGTGGTGACCTGTATATGCATATACTATATGTTCTGTATCTATGTCTTTGATTGCTGCATCATGCACTTTATGTAAATAGACAGTTTATTACATGTATATGTTTACAATTATTCTGTATGATCATTAAATGTGCAGAATCGTAAGATGTTTGGGTTTTTGAGGTTGTGTTATATGACACGCAATCATTGTTTAATATATACAATAATTACATTGATAATGGAGTTTACAGACACAGCTCCCACACTTTTACACACAGAGGCGATCCTCATTTAAAGCCCCAATCTCTTTTCTCCTCTTTTTCCATATCCAAGGGCAATATTGTTAACCCGCCCAAAAATACTTATTGGGTATTAGGCAATTCTTGTAAAGAGCGGGTCATTGATAGAAAGGATGATTGGCATTATGCATGTTGTAGACATATTTTGTAAGCTATGAGTTGTGCTATATTGTGTATCCTATAGTTTGTATATACAGCATTTTTGTTCAGTAAAAGCTCATTTATACACTGCAAAGGTCTGAGCTTCCTTGGTTTTACCATAAGTAACCTTGTTAGATAGACGAAAGCAAAACATTTGGGGGCTCATGCCAGGATTTGTGCTAAAATTCAACTGAAGCCGACTTGTTTTCTGTGGTGTGTTGTTGCTTGTGCTGAAGAAAATGCTGCGTACACTGTTTAGGAAGAGTAAGGTTGCAAAGGTTTCTGGTGGCCAGGAGGACTTGAAGTCATGCACTCTTCCTACCTGGGCCAGAGACAGTCAGTGGATGTCTGTTGCAGAGGAGCTGGCTAGATATGCTTCTCCTTTGAACAAAGTTTGGGGGGATGGTGTCTCTGATCTTTCCTTAGATTTTAGTCTCAAAAGCTTTGGGTTCAGTAAGGGAGAGATGCGGGCAGTTGCTGTGTTTGGTTTACACTTCCTGCATGCTCTATATATTGAATCTGAAGAGAGGAAAAAGGTAGAGTTAGAAAGAGATTTACAGAAGGAGCAGCTTGCAGTGGCATCCAAGTGTTTGGAAGACACTGCAAGCAAGGCAAAAGATTTAGAAAGTAGAATAATCAAAGTTAAACCTGCAGTGGCTTCAAAGTGTGTGTAAACCCCTGTAGGTAGAGCTGAAGATTTTAATGCACGGTCGGCAGCTCTCATAAACAAATCTAATGATGCTCTAACAAAGGACAAAGGCCCTAAGCCTGTAAGCAAAAGTAGGACATGTGCCACTGGTACTTCCCATAAGCGGGAAGCTGAGTATTTGATCAGCTCAAATGATGGCCGAGCTCATACAAGGAAGGCAAGGTCTATGGTATCAATGAGACACATGTGGAGGGAAGCCAGGATGCTCAATGCTTTACAGGCTCTTGAAACGTGCTCCTTGGTGGGACCATGTCATGGGGTGACATGACTAAGCAGTGACGCGAAACATGTCGTCACTCTGACGGGACCACTATCCAGTACTTGCCTTGCAGACAGCAGGAGCAGACATACTGGTGACAGCTCCTGCTACGGCCCCTCCCTGCCTTCAATTCTGTGGATGAGCGAGGCAGACACCACCTCTACTGCACAGCTCACATCCATTCCAGCAGCCCTGTGAGGACACCGCGGCCTGATCCCCTGCCTTATCACATACCATCACAGCCCAAGGTAACCCCGGTGCCACCAGGGAGCAAGTTTCAAGAGTCTGTACAGCATTGAGCATCCTGGCTTCCCTCCTATGCCTGCCATGGTTTGGTATGTAAATTTTTAATAAACTCAATTATTTTTAACAGTATCCCAGGCTGGTCCTGTTTGTCACCAATTTCAACAAAGACTATCTTCTGATGGTTTTTATTTTGGTGATACATACTAACAGTAGTTAATACTGCACATCAGCACCCCTTGGTTCGCATCTTCTCCCATTGACTGTACTCCCACCCCGGAGCTGAACTTAGGCTGAAAGGTCCCTGCAGCTAATCCCCCAGTCCAGTCCCCTGTGTGTACAGAAATCTCCACTATATGATCAGTGCCAAATCCTGTTTCAATTCTGGAAAATAATGGTGGCCACACAAAATATTGACACTTTGGGCTCAATTTGGATATTTTCACTTAGGGGGTGTACTCACTTTTGTTGCTGGCAGTTTAGACATTAATGGATGTGTGCTGAGATTATTTTGAGGGGACAGTGAATTTACACTGTTATACAAGCTGTACACTCACTACTTTACATTGTAACAAAGTGTCATTTCTTTAGTGTTGTCACGTGAAAAGATAGAATAAAATATTTACAGAAATGTGAGGGGTGTATTCACTTTTGTGAGATAATATATATATATATAGTGAATCGATACATTGTCAGCCATAATTAAAAACTGTCTTAAATACTAAGCCCAAGGAATGCCTCAAGTGGTCACGGGAGGAGCAAAGGTGCACTGCAAGGACGAGGGAGACTGAACCAGATAATAAGACCTTCCTAAAAAGTGATGTAGGAAAATTCCCATCTTTCTCAAACCAGTAATTTGTATGTACTGTGTATACAGTGACTAGGCTCAGGTTTTATTTAACCATGGCCCTACACTGTCAGCGCACTGAGGCCATGCCCACTGTTTGCCACGGCATATGTAGCACACCACATTATTCATCTCTTTAGAATGCCCAAGTCTTTCACAATCCTAGCAATGCCTCCTTACTTAGCTTTGTCCTATGGAATGAGATCAGTTCCATTGACTTAAAACTGTGTATGAATAAAGCATTCTAAAACTGTTTAAGGTGTTTAAGGTGGGCTGTTACTTAAAGATTTATTTAAAAAGTTAAAAAGTGTTTGCGGTAATTTATAGTTCACCACATTCAGCTTTTCAGTTTCTCTTTTAATAAATCTAACCGCTATATTGGTGGATCCTCTCACCTTGTCGTTTCCGTGATACCACATAGTTAGCAGGAAAGTTCTTGCTATGACTGTTTTAGAACTCTTTTTCTTAGGTGGTTTTACTTGTAATCGGCTCTAATTATCACACCTCTGCTAACCACCTTCTTCGCTTTGTGCAAACTTCTGTGAAGGAAAGTAAAATATTACTGGAAAATGCCAGTGGGAAACCACATTGTGGCTCGTGTAAAATAATATGTTGTAAATAATCTGAAATAGTTTTGTTTTAGCTATCAACGCGACAAGGACAGTTAATGCAGAGGTGCTGGTCGGGGAATTTTGGGGTGCCACTCTGATAGCTGATATTTTTTTTGTTCCTTGATACTGACTGCGTCTTGTCTGAATTGAAAGATTTTAGAAAGATTTTTAAGGATAAAAATCACACAAAATAATGTAATATAAGAATTTATTGGATTATTGCATAACAGAAACATTTAGTGTATTCATTCCTTTTTTAAAGAGTGCTTATTTATATTGCTTTTTAAATAGGTATTAAACCCAAAGGCAAGAATACACAGTATATTACATTGCAGCTTACCAATTCTTAGATGTGATGGCTGCATTTGTTTTCTTTTTTAGACTTTCTTCTATTTTCATCTGATGATCTGGCCATTAAGTCTGTTTTTTCCCAAAAACATCTTGCAGATTGTATTAGTTACCAGGATGAGACAACGCATTCAATACTCGCAGGGGTGCTTACAATGACCAGCTTTTATTTATTTATATAAACCCTTTATCTCAAAAGGAGAAAAACTGTTGCCTTAACTGCTTATAAAGTGTTAGTTGGAGTTTGGCTTCAATTTGGTCATTTTACAGTATCTCACAAAAGTGAGTACACCCCTCACATATTTTGTAAATATTTTATTATATCTTTTCATGTGACAACACTGAAGAAATGACACTTTACTACAATGTAAAGTAGTGAGTGTACAGCTTGTATAACAGTGTAAATTTGCTGTCCCCTCAAAATAACTCAACACACAGCAAATAATATCTAAACCACTGGCAACAAAAGTGAGTACACCCCTAAATGAAAATATCCAAATTGGGACCCAATTAGCCATTTTCCCTCCCCAGTGTCATGTGACTCGTTAGTGTTACAAGGTCTCAGGTGTGAAAGGGGAGCAGGTGTGTTACATATGGTGTTATCACTCTCACTCTCTCATACTGATAACTGGAAGCTCAACATGGCATCTCATGGCAAAGAACTCTCTGAGGATCTGAAAAAAACAAAATTGTTGCTCTACATAAAGATGGCCTAGGCTTTAAGAAGATTGCCAAGACCCTGAAACTGAGCTGCAGCATTATGGCCAAGACCATACAGCGGTTTAACAGGACAGGTTCCACTCAGAATAGCCTCGCCATGGTCGACCAAAGAAGTTGAGTGCACATGCTCAGCGTCATATCCAGAGTTTGTCTTTAAAAAATAGATGTATGAGTGCTGCCAGCATTGCTGCAGAGGTTGAAGGGGTGGGGGTGGGGTCAGCATGTCAGTGCTCAGACCATACACTGCACACTGCATCAAATTGGTCTGCGTGGCTTTCTTCCCAGAAGGAAGCCTCTTCTAAAGATGATGCACAAGAAAGCTGAAGACAAGCAGACTAAGGACATGGATTACTGGAACCATGTCCTGTGGTCTGATGAGACCAAGATAAACGTATTTGGTTCAGATGGTGTTAAGCATATGTGGTGCCAACCGGGTGAGAAGTACAAAGACAAGGGTGTCTTGCCTACAGTCAAGCATGGTGGAATGTCATGGTCTGAGGCTGCATGAGAGCTGCCGGCACTGGGGAGCTACAGTTCATTGATGGAACCATGAATGCCAACATGTACTGTGACATACTGAATCAGCGCATGATCCCCTCCCTTCAGAGACTGGGCCGCAGGCAGTATTCCAACATGATAACGACCCCAAACACACCTCCAAGACAACCACTGCCTTGCTAAAGATGCTGATGGTAAAGATGATGGACTGGCCAAGCATGTCTCCAGACCTAAACCCTATTGAGCATCTGTGGGACATCCTCAAACCAAAGGTGGAGGAGCGCAAGGTCTCTAACATCCACCAGCTCCATCATGTCGTCATGGAGGAGTGGAAGAGGACTCCAGTGGCAACCTGTGAAGCTTTGGTGAACTCCATGCCCAAGAGGGTTAAGACAGTGGTGGAAAATAATGGTGGCCACACAAAATATTGACAAACAGCCAAGGAAAAATCCAAGGAAAAGCCAAGCTCAACTTACCAACCAGCTCGAAACCAGACAAATCAACCTGTCTAACAGTATGCGTTAAAAGCAGGGGATTGGTTACACACAAGGCTCCCTGCGTCCTCCCGACCTATCACTGTCAGCCGGACCTTCAGAGAGAATGCGCTGGTCATATCTCCGGCTGCATGCGCTCTGAATATCTCCTAAACTGTGCAAGTTTAGGATATATTCACAGCACCTAAAGGTAAGCCTTATTATAGGCTTACCTGTAGGTACAAGTGGTGTAACAAATTTTTACTACCACTTTATTTTTTAATTATTTTTTTTTTAGAATTTTATTTTTTATCCATTTATTTATATCACACACAAAACTGAGAAAGGGATTGAGGACATGGATTCATCAGTCCCTGTCTTTGCAGCCTCGGCTGCACAGATGAATGAATAGGAAGTGCTCTGAAGCTTCCTGTGCAGTCTCAAATTAAGGCATAGTAACACAGGGGGGCCTGGACAGCATAGGGGCACAGATGCTAGAACTTATCTCCCTGCAGTGCAGCTGGAGGGAGAAAGAGGAGGAGAAGCTGGCAGCACTGCAGGTGAAGGCAGAAGAGAATCAGTGTCTGCAATAAGCTAGTACAGCTGCCTCTCCTGCTTGGCAGGTGCCCAGGTCCGGTACAGGAAGGCCTACTGTACTGCCCTATCAGCCGTCTTGCCTTTAGATAGAAACAAACTTTAGCTAGCTTTGAGTCAGTTAATAAGTTTTCAAATAGTTTCTATTGCTGTTTTTTTTTTTACTTAAAGTGGATGTAAACCCACCACCCACCCAGTATAAACTAATGGCACAGTATTAATGTATATATACATGCAAGCCTCCTGCATCTATTCCTACCTTGCAAATGTCCTTCCTGTAACCACTAGCAGCTCTGTAAAACTCTGAAATTAGAGGGTGTCTGTGTTTGGTGGGTGGAGTCCTGATGTCACAAGCCTCCCCACCCACCTCTATACTGAGACATTGAGGAGGGAGGGAGAGGGGGGTGTAAAACTTTGAAGGAGATAAGCAAATTGCTTGTCACTCACAGAGCAAGGGGCGGATCGACTGTGTATTTCCCTGTTAGACTTTCTCTTCCTGAAAAAAGATAAGCTCATTACTCACAGTTGGATTAACTCTTTGTGGCAAGACTGGGCACAGATGATATGACATGCTATACTCTACCAGGCAGAATAATTAATTACATTTTTTTTGGGAGTTTACATCCACTTTAAGGGATTATTATATATCATAATGAACTATGATGCAATGATGGGACACAGCAGTACAAGGGCCTGGTATAGTCTACCTACAGTGATTTATCCAGTCAGTGATAGCTTTTGACTCAGTGTTTTGGATTAATTTCATGCATACGTGTAGCTCAGACATCTACTGTGCATGATGCTAATATTTTATTGATATACCCTAGTGAGTCTAATTTATTATTCCTAAATTGATTATATAGAGAAGGTGATTTATGCAGTTATACCTTTAGGACTAAAACCCAACATGATAATGCCTGTCAGAGGTAATGAAGAAGGAAAGGTAATTCAGTTGTTATCGTTATTTACATGTAATCAAATGTTAATTATTGGGGTTAGGGTTGTCACCTCATCCCTTTAAACCCAAACGCATATGCATTACACAGGTTCTGTGGCTGATTAAGGTGATAATTAAACTCACTTGGTGCCTTATCTGCATTAAATTAGCCTCAGAACCTGTGTAATCCATATGCGTTTGGGTTTAAAAGGATGGGGTGGCAACCCTAATTGGGGTGCTGTTTGGTTTGGGGTGGGGCGGAGGATGCTGTGAATATTTAGAAATGCCTTCATTCTCAAGCACACATTTCATTTGAATGTATTTTACCAAAAAGCCCTTATTCCACCACAACTTTAATTTTTATTCATATACCTTAGTAAATCTGCAAACGCTAAGGAACATCAAGGATGGGAAAGGATTTGGGTGTCCTGGTAGATCACAGACTCAGCAATAGTATGCAATGCCATGCTGCAGCAAGCAAGGCTAACAAACTATTAGCGTGCTTTACAAATGTTATTTACTCAAGAGGTAAAACTTTGATTCTACCACTTTATAAAACTCAGGTTTGGCCACATCTTAAGTTTGCTATCCAGTTCTGGTCACCAAACCTCAGAAACGATGTGTTTGAACCGAAGAGAGTCTAGAGATGGGCAAAAAAGCATATATAAGGGGGCTGGAGGACTTCAGGCTTATAGATCGACTACAAACATTAACTTATTCTCCGTGGAGATGATAGAATTAGGAGGGGGGATGATTGTGATATGCAAATCTTTAAATGGTGAATGTATCATTAAGAGGAAACTATTTATTCTAGGGTCTCTGAAAAATACACATGGCCACACAATGAAATTGGATGAGAGACTGTTCAGCCTTAAACTGCATAAGGGGTTCTTTACTGTTAAAGCGATAAGAATGTGCAACTCCCTTCCACAGTTGGCGGCGTCAGCGGGGAGTGTAGATAAGTTAAAAAAAAAACCTTTTAGATGGGTTTCTTAGTGAGTGCAATATAAAGGGATGTGGAAAATAGTAGTGACACACACTCAAACACACACACACATTCAGGTTGAACTGGGTGGATTGGTGTCTTTATTCAGTCTTACTAAGAATATAATTATGTAAGGCTCTTTTAATTGTCACCCTTTCACCTTTCTCTTGCTATCATTTTTTTAAATCCTTTAGAAATTATGTCCATTGTACATAATATAACTGGGTATTAACATTTTTTTTTTCTCAGGAGTCCAAAGTCTTTATTGTTCAATTGGTTACAACAGGTAGGGCAAGGGACAGCCAGTGCTTTTTTTGGCTACTAACACTTTATAGGTAAAGTTGATCCAGGGAAAATCCGATTGCCTCTCGGGGGATCAGGAAGGAATTTTTTCCGCAGCTATAGCAAATGGGATCATGCTTTGCTGGGGTTTTTTGCCTTCCTCTGGATCAAATGTGGGTGAAGGATTGTGTATATGGGATTGTATGGTTATATATATTTTTCTTTTTTTTATTGGTTGAACTAGATGAACTTGTGTCTTTTTTCAACCAGACTAAATATGTAACTATGTAAGAACCTTGACTATCACAGAGTCTCAATCAAGCCGACCACTTCTTCCTTCTATTCAAAACTTAAAATTGCTTAAAATTGATGGGTTGTATACTTGATATATATATATGCTTTATGGGGTATTTACACAAGAGCATTGGGGTTGATTTGTTGTATGTATATGTATTGATTACAATATGTATTGATCAGTGGCAGCTGGTGTTTTATTTTGGGGGGGGCGGCAAACGATCACCCCCCCCCAGTTGGTCCGGCACTCCCCCCGGCACTTACCCCATCTAGGTTGCAGGTGGGTGGCGGGCGGGTTGCGGGCTGCTACAGGTGGCGGAAGCAGGCGGGTTGTGGGCTCCCATGATCGATGGGCAGCGGGCAGGTTGTGGGCTCCTAAGGGCAGCGGGCAGTGGCTCCTGTGTCCTATCCTCCTCTTCTGCCTCAAGGTGGCTTCCGCTGTGCGGCTCCTCCCTCCTCCTCCTAGACGTCCAATAGGATCACCTGTCCTTTCAGCCAATCTGGTAATGGGTCTCAAGACTCACTTCCTGAGTGACCGGGAGGAGGATGAGTGTGGCGATAGCGAATATTCATTCGCTATTGTCTCACAACTGGGAGTGTTTGGGATGCAGTGCTCTGTGCCCCGAGCCAACCATTTTTTGAAGTCTCCGGCTCTAATCACATGCTTCAAAAAAACACACCTCCGCCATTGGAATCCATGCGTTCGGCGCCCTGCATGTAGATCAGGGGGCTGGATGCATGAATGGGGGGCACCCGTGCGCTCCTAATGGACAGGCCGCCACTGGTATTCATTATGACTAATTCATTTTAAATTACATCAAGGCTAAATTATTTGTAAATCTTCAATTTCATAGCCTTCTCAACACAAAGTGGAGGAAGGAGGGAAAGAACAAAAAGATGAATGCACCTTTTCCCAAAGGACTTACCAGTGCAAAAGGACTATTTGGAGAGGAGGTGGCTATTCTTTAGTTTCCTCATATATGTTATTAGCATCACAAACTATACCTACCTGCTCTGGGGCAAATTTTGCATTGCCAGTACTGGGGCAGGTTCACCCAGTGCCTAGAGCAAGGATGTGAAACTGCACCCCCCTTCCCTGTTGCTAATGCATGCTGTAGAATGGGTGTACCACCCTGTATCCATTCTCTGCCCCCTTGCTCTGGCTGTCCATAGTTGACATGGAGTGTGCATTACACATGCACAGCCAATCACTTGCACTCTAGCAGCAGGGAGGTAATTGCACATGCACTGTGTGTTTTTTGTGTCAGCTGTGGGCAGATATGGTGTGCATGTTGGAGCACAGTGTGACAGCAGTAGCTGTCAGAGCAGACATGAAACCATGACCTTCTGGTTGTCAGCCACTGACCTGGAGCATGCATGCGGTGAGAGAGTGCCACAATACTGCTCCACCTATGGCACACCCCTTGTCCCGGGCCTGTGTATTGCACACATAGCTATGATACACAACAAGTCCAGATTATCTGGATTATACTTGGAAATTGCGTATACTTATTGTGGAGTGCTTGACTCTGGTATTCTCTATTCAGACTTCATGTGAATTGAACCTATAATTGAGTTCTACTTACCGTTTATCCTATTGGGAATACATTAAACCAAAGACTTGTGAAGTATATTAAGGTCTTCAATAGATTAGGACCAACAGGGACATAGCTGGCATACACATGCTGTATGGTGTTTCCGTTCACATTTTGTTGCTATGAAATTGAAGGTTTACAAACAATTCAGCCTTGATAAGTGGATGTGGACTATTGTTTTAACAACCCATACTTACCTTTGAATCTTTATTGTTTGCTCTTGGTTTATTTTTAACAAAAAATATAAATCCTGATTTTGCAGTATTCACGCTTGAGTACCATTTGATCTTCACAAAGAAATAGCCTGCAGGTGATATGAAACTTGGCTTGGTCATGGTGAGATACATTTAATATCCAAGTTAAGTGTACTTCAGACTTATCTCTTATGGTCTCAGTTCGTGAGGTGTTATTCATAT
>BLSH010444791.1:113931-127304 GCA_018402905.1 Glandirana rugosa
GCTTGTAGACTCTATAACTTTCACAAGGACCAAATAATATACACGTATTTGGGTTATTTTTACCAAAGATAGGTAGCAGTATAAATTTTGGCCAAAATTTACAAAGAAAAATTACTAATTTGCAAAATTTTATGACCGAAACAAAGAAAAAGGCATTTTTTCAAAAAAATTTCAATCTTTTTTTATTTATAGCACAAAAAATAAACCCCCTCCTAGTGATTAAATACCACCAAAAGAAAGCTCTATTTGTGTGAAAAAAAGGACGCAAATTTCATATGGGTACCGTGTTGCATGACTGAGTAATTGTCATTCAAAGTGTGATAGCGCTGAAAGCTGAAAAATGGCCTGGACAGGAAGGGGGTTTTCGTGCCCGGTACTGTTGTGGTTAAATAAATTCACATTGTTATGCATTTATTTACTTGTCAAAGTCCCTCAAATGTTTTTGTCATTTAGGAGATGGATTGTCTTATAATAAGGTCATAATATAGATATTATAGAAATGATAGCTTATATAGATATTTTTGGAGAATATAAACATTTAGAACTTGAGTTTTACATATCTAGTACATATGGCTGTTTAGGAGAAAATATTTATAATGGAGATTGTTCAACCTATATGGGTCAGGTTACTTGTTATAAAATCCCTTAAAGTATTAAACCCTCAGTTTTTTAAGCACTTTTGGCTATGGTTTAACCACTTCAGCCCCATAAGGATTTCCCACTTTAGGACAAGAGCACTTTTTGCGATTCGTCACTGCATCGCTTTAACTGACAATTGCACAGTCGTGTGACGTTGTACTCAAACAAAATTTGCATCCTTTTTTTCCCACAAATAGAGCTTTCTTTTGGTGGTATTTGATCACCTCTGCGTCATTTCTGATCGCCGCTATAAACAAAAGAAGAGCAACAATTTTGCAAAAAAAAAAAAAACACAATTCTTGCTTTTTGCTAAAATCCAAATCCAAAAAAAATATAAAAAAACATTTTTTTCCATCGGTTTTGGCCAATTTATATTCTTCCTCATATTTTTGGTAAAAAAAATCGCAATCAGTGTTTATTGATTGGTTTGCGCAAAAGTTGCCGCGTTTACGGATGATGAGAATTAATTTCTGGGGTTTTTATTTATTTTTTTACTAGTAATGGCGGTGATCTGCGATTTTTAGCGGTACTGCGATTATGCAGTGGACACGTCGGACCATTTTAACACTTTTTTGGGACCATTGGCATTTATACAGCGATCAGTGCTATAAAAATGCACTGATTACTGTGTAAATGCCATTGGTAGTGAAGGGATTAACCTGGAGGGGGCGCTCTAAGGGTTAACTGTGTTCCCTGGGCGTGTTCTGTATGGGGGCTGGGCTGGCTGGGGGAGGGGAGTGATCACGGCTTCCATATGCAGGAAGCCTGTGATTACAGCCCTTCCCCATCTAACAGAACGGAGATCCGTGTTTACTTACACGGACCTCCGTTCTTCCACTGCAGGGGGGGGACATCGCAGGTAGCCGGTGGCGATCGAGTCCACCCTACCCGCTCCCTGCCTCCCCCAAACACAGTGAGCGCGCCTCCGGCGGCGCACGCTCACAGTGTGGGATATCGCAGCCGCCGACGGCGGTTTGCGATATCGAGCCACTTTGTCGCTGTCAGACGCCGGTCGGCGGTCGGCAAGTGGTTAATAATTTACCGAGTATACAGTTCCTTTACCTTTTGATCCTTGTCTATGTTCCAGTTTCAGCTGGTGCCATGACTGCTGGCCAAGGTTTTCTTTTTCAGGGTGGCTCCTTCTCTTGCAGCATTCTACCAGCCACCCTTGTATGCAAGGACTAGAGTTGTGTCTTCCTATATCAACAGAAACACACAGCCCTGTAGCCTATGATGGCCAGGCACTCCCCTGCTCCTCCCTTCTCAAAGCTAATAGTCTGGCTCCAGACTGCACTGTCCACTATTAACTCTTTCCTGTGAAGACTGGAAGTTCAGGGAAGCAGCACTTGGAGAGCAAGCGATAGCAGCATGGATGCTGGGGTAATACATTTTACAAATGGTTTACTGGGGAATGCTTATTTTATTGTGCTCAATGTGTGAAGATAAAAAAGAGGGTTTAAGGCTGGCCATAGATGAGTCTGTTTTTTTTTTTTGTTCAACCAGCAGGTTAAAAAAAAAGTGACCTAATCACCCCATCCACATATTTAAAGTGTCATTAAACCCACATCATAAAAAACTATCAATAAATGCTGTATTACATGCTGTTCATTCTCACTCAGTCACTATGAGATTTGTTTTCTGTATTCTGCAAAAATCCTGGTTGATTCTGCTGTTCTTTATCTCCCCCTTTTGATCATGTTCCCAATGCAGTTGAGGATTTTGCAGAGCAGTGTTGGCAGCTCTGCACATGCTCATTTTCATTGCGTTTCTATGCTGAGCATTTCTTCCCTATCACAGATCAGCAGCCCATGTGATTATAGAATCACACACGGGGGCGTATACACAGTGGTAAATGACATCCAGCGCCCTCCCTGCTCCTCCATGCCCACTAATCATCTAAACACAATGGGGATGGAATATTACATATTAATTGATGGAGGCTTTACCTCCCTGTTATTCTAAGATACAGGCTGGAGGGGTGTGACACAGCCTGTTACTGGCAGAAATCTGCACACACCATGTTATTTCCAAAATATAATAAAGATTTTATATCAAATATATTGTTGTATGAAAATGTATAACAGTTTATTGAGATTAATTATTATTTTTATGCTTTTTTGAACCTGTGACCAGCAGCAGAGGACTAGAAGCTCCTCCTGCTTATGTTTCCCTGCAGATAGGCTGGGGCAGAGCTGGATCATGTGACAGCTGTATAGTGATTAGAAAAAAGGTACTTCGATTTTTTTTTTATTAAAATAATTACAATGCCATCATCCGCATATAGAAATAGAAGAGACAATGTAAATTAAACATTGTGTGATTAGTAGAGTTGAGCGAACACCTGGACGTTCGGGTTCTGCGGGTCCAACCGAACTTTGGGAAAAAGTCCGGGTTCGGCACCGAACATTGCCCGAACGTTATCCTGGACCCAGAACCCCATTGAAGTCAATGGGGACCCGAACTTTTAGGCACAAAAATGGCTGTAACAAAGTCCTGGCAAGTGCTAGAGGGCTGCAAAAGGAAGTAAAATGGGGGTAAGAGTGGGACAAGTGCCCTACAAAAAAATGGGGATAGGGAAAATAAATTAAAATCAAATAAACTAGGAGATGATTTTTGAACAATAATGTGTCACTTACAGCTGCAGCTAAAACCTCTCCCTTTAGAACTAGGAGATGATTTTTGAACAATAATCTGTCCCTCTAGGCAGAAGCCTCTACCTAGTGCAGTCAGATCGCTCAAAGCAGCAGTATGTGAAATCTCAAATTACTCCAACAATCTGTTCGTTGTGTACAATCGTAACGATCGTTGTGTTAGGCAGGGTTTGATCTGCAATCTGCAATCTGTCACTCAAAGCAGCAGTATGTGAAATCTCAAATTACTCCAACAATCTGATCGTTTTGCATGATCGTTGTGTGATGCAGAGTTTGATCTGCAATCTGTCACTCAAAGCAACAGTATGTGAAATCTCAAATTTCTGCAATCTGTCCCTCAGAGCAACAGCAGTAGTAATCTCAGGATGCAGGATCAGATGTTAAAATGTCTGCAATCTCTCCCTGACAAAAATGCCGGCAGCTTCCTCTCCCTACACTAACCCAAGAGCATGTGACATGCAGCACTGTGACTCCAGCTTATAAAGAGGCTGGGTCACATGATGCACTGGCCAATCACAGCCATGCCATTAGTAGGCATGGCTGTGATGGCTTCTAAGGGCAAACCAGTGAAACGCTTGTTGATTGGCTGCCCTTCAGCTATTCAACATGCGTGATCAACTACCAGAACCCAGAACCCGAACGTTTCTTGAAATGTCCGTGTTCGGGTCCGAGTCCCAGACACCCGAAAGTTCAGTACGTTACAGTCCGGGTTTGCTCAACAATAGTGATTAGTATCACTTTGTGTCATTATATTCGACAGTGGGGAGACTTCAGAATATACAGATCCGCACTGCAGTCTATAGTCCCAAAGACCATATAAATGTCTTTAATATTTATCTGTTATTGATTTGTGGTATATAAGCCTTATGACCCTTAAAGGGACCCTCTCATAAAACAAGCTCCCCAAACATTTGCAAAATGTGTAGACATACCTATAAAGGTGGATTATAAATCTACCTTTCCTGCTGCTTGTGACACCGGAATGCTAATATATTCAGTATAAATCCACCTCTGAAATTCTCAGGGAAACCAAAACTGCCAGGAATATCAATCTCCTGGGTCCATTGCAGCACTCAGTCATTCCTTCTGCTGCTCTCCACATCATAACTGTATACTGTAATACTAATGTGAAGATCAGCGAAAGGGACCAGTGAGAGCAGTGGGGGACCAAAGAGATTGACAGTCCCAGAAAAGTGAGTCTCCTTGTAAACTTCAGTAGAGAATTGATACTGAACTGAGCAGCTTTTTGGCAGTGCAGGCAATGGGAATGGTAAGTGTTCACCAGTGGTGGCCGCTCCATAAGGGGCGAACCCCAATCCATGCGACCGGCCCCTAGTCTACATGCAGGGCACTGGACACATGGATTTCAATGGGGTTTTTTTTTGAAGCACGTGATTAGAGCCTGAGGCTCTTATTGGCTTCAAAAAAGGGTGGGCTCGGGGCGCACAGCACTGCGCCCTGAGCCCACCCAGTTGTGTGACATTAGCAAATTAATATTCGCTAATGTCTTCCTGTTTCTCCTCCCGGCCAATCAGGAAGCGGGTTCTGAGGCCCGATTGGCCGGGAGAACTACGACCACATTGGTCGGGAGTCCAAAGACCCGATTGGAGAAGCAACGACTGCCGGGACACAGAGGAGACGGAGAGGGGAAGCCACAGCCATGACCTGGATGGGGTAAGTGCCGATCCATGGCACACACCATGGTGCTGGTATATGGACCACCCGCAGAATTGTAATTTCCTGCTTGTGTGACCCACGATAAATGCTTAGTGGCCCCACCTCAGGCTGACAGGGTCCAATAAGTTGGATGCCACTGACTAGTGAAGTTGCAGGTTAGGGAAATGTGCATCCAGACCCAAAGCACGCTGTAAAACTAGGAAGAAGTAGTTAACCATTAGAAAGTATACTATCAAAAATTGAATTCCTATTGCAGGGGATGTCTAAAGTTTTAATTGTAATCTTAGTGCAGGCATTTAAGAAAATCAGTTATCCAATCACACAAGCAGGAATAGGAAGAGATAGCCCAGGCAAAAACAGCCTTGGCTCGAGTCATCCGAACCATGCCCTCAACATGTTTTGTCCCTCCTCCAGAGTTTAATTATGGAGGACCTCCATGATTAAGCCCCAGGGGCAAGGTTAAACATGTTGAGGGGGCATGGCTTGAAAGAATTGAGCTAAGGGTGCTTTTCCCTGCTAACTACTCGGGCCAGACGTGGCATGCGGCAGTCAGGCTATCTCTTCCTATTCCTACTTGTGTGATTGGATCACTGATTTTCTTAGATGTCTGCATTAAGATTACAATTAATGTTGTAGACATCCCCTGCAATAGGAATTACATTTTTGATAAGATACTTTCTAAGGGTTAACTACTTCTTCCTATTTTTACAGCATGCTATGTCTAAAAGGAGGCCAACTCTGCAGCTTCCCTCATTTGAACTCTGAAAGTTCACAGGTGGTTATAATAAAACAGTACCTCACACTCAAGAATCAGTCTGGAAAGGACTGAAAGGTGAAACAAACAGCTTTTTCTTCAGAATAAAAAACAGGTAGAAATCTGCCACTAAGTTTATTAAAATTCTTGCCATGTACATTGGTTATCCAGAGGAGACTGTTTTTTTTCTCAAAAGGGGAGTGTGACAGAACCGTCCAGCACCATATTGTGTGCTTCCATCAGTTTACAGCTTCCTGCAGTCTGGACCCAGGAACCAGGTATTATAGCTGAACATCCAAGATACTACACGACACTAGCTTAGGTGTGAACTGGAACTGGAACTCTTTATTGTAAATTCACACAGAATATATACAATGCAAGATCATATAAGAGTTTGATCACATTATCGTATACAATGCAAACTGTAAACGGGAATATAATTAACATAGCTAAGGAACAGCCAATGTAAACATAAACATTAAGCTGATTAAACAAATAGTCAAGCCTAAGTGCCCAGACTGTTTGGCACCCAGCCCACAACCCTGGATCCACAAAGTACATTACACATCATAAGCATAAACACATAACATCCCACAATGGTTTGATAACAAGGTAAAGTGCTAAGAGATGATCAGATAGACATAAACAATAGGTGACTCAATTAACAATGGGAATACACACCTAGAAGCGCACAATGGAAGACAAACTTAACAATAAACACATACCACCTTAACCACTTCCCGAGCGCCTGCCGCAGATATACTACGGCAAGAGGGCTCTATTACGCGAATCGCCATACCGGTACGACGCTTCGCGTAATAGATACAGCGCCCACTGTGCGGCCCTGAAGCCGCTGCGCATGACCGGCGGCCGTGATGTCTGCTGGCCACCCATGATCGCTCCCCAGAGAGGCAGAATGGGGATCTGCCTATATAAACAAGGCAGATCCCCATTCTGACTGGGAAGTAGAGAGATTGTCTGTTCCTAGTGATCAAGAAAAGCGATCTCTCTGTACTCCTAGTCAGTCCTCTCCCCCTACAGTTAGAAAGCACCTCCCTAGGACACACGTAACCCTGTGATCACCCCTGTTGTTAACCCTTCCCTGCCAGTGTCATTTATACAGTGACAGTGATTTTTTTTAGCACTGATCCCTGTGTTGGTGTCACTTAGGGTCAGATTTGTCCGCCGCAATGTCACAGTCCCACTAAAAAATTTCAGATCAGTAAACAACAATAAAAAAAT
Source organism: Glandirana rugosa (assembly GCA_018402905.1). Taxonomy (NCBI): domain Eukaryota; kingdom Metazoa; phylum Chordata; class Amphibia; order Anura; family Ranidae; genus Glandirana; species Glandirana rugosa. The sequence continues at coordinate 120,895 of BLSH010444791.1, forward strand.
CAAAAGTCCTTAAATCTATCCCTTATTTTGTAGACGCTATAACTTTTGCGCAAAACCAATCAATATACGTTTATTGGGATGTTTTTACCAAAAATATGTAGAAGAATACATATTGGCCTAAACTGATGAATACTTTTTTTAAAATATTTTTTGGGATAGGTATTATAGCAAAAATAAAAAATATTGTTTTTTTTTTTTCAAAATTGTCAGACTTTTTTTGTTTATAGCACAAAAAATAAAAACTGCAAAGGTGATCAAATACCACCAAAAGAAAGCTCTATTTGTGACAAAAAGGTCATAAATTTTATTTGGGTACAGCATCAAAAAAAAATGGCCTGGTCATTAAAAGGGTAAATCCTTCCCAAGTCTGTGTGTTTCAGGGAGACAATCCTGAATCCAAAGCAAAACCACTCAAAGGGTCCCCAAGGCACACACCTTCCAAGAATAGAGCCCCCCCTCAAAAGCCAGGGCCCATAGTCAGTAGGCAAGAGGCTACCCAGCAGTCCCCTCCAAAAGCCCCTGTCCTGGTTAGGTCTGCCACATGGAGTTACTCTTTATATATGGGAAAGAGTAAGGAAGGTTTAGAACAAATGTCACGTTTTCATTGCTGTCTGCATCCCCTCTCTTTTTACCAGAACAAGGGGGAGATCATCCAGGACAACTGGTGATGGTGACAACTGTCCAAGAGGGAAATGTATCTCATTTCATAGAGATTTAATTTCCTCTCATGTTATGTTGTGACTCTGAAAGTGACGGAAAAGCTACCCATCTGAACCAACTGCTCTTTCAATCCCTTCCTACCCTTCCTACCCTAGAAAAAAACAAACTTTTCTATACATACACTTTAAGCTAAATACTAATTCAAATTGTTAAATATTTCTGCTTTATATTAATCACTCAAACCACAAATACGGCAGATATGGCAGCCTACATGCATGTGTCTCTTCTCTTACAATGTAGTCATGTCAGTCACTATTTAACACAAACTCTTTTAGTGCCTTGACTGAAAAAAATAGAAACCACTTGAGTATATCTTATCAAGTTCATGCTGCCACACTAAACCGGCACGTTCCTCATGGTTCCAAAACACCAGCCTTGTCGGGTTGATTACTACCTAGGCAGAACCTATGCTCAATGACCTTTTGCTTCACTAAGGATGGCAACTGGATATCATAGTCAAACCTTGAAAACCATGCTTTCTTTTGGTGAAAACTGGATGCTTCCTGGTCTAGCCATGCACATTACATGGTAACTAATCTCTGTACAATCACCTTTAAATTGACCTTTAAATGTGTTGTGAGGGTCAGCCTAAACAATCCCATTCAGTTTGTATCCAATGAGCCAGACGCTTGCCTTACATAATTGTTGATAGATTGCATAACCAGATTTTTTAGTGGCAAAGGGGTTGATATTTAAGGCAAATTCACTGTTCAGTTTACAAGTGAAATTGCATTGTGCAAGGGAATTTGCCCCAGAGCTTAGTGGGTGGGGTGAAGCTCTGCTAACTTTTATCATCCACTCATGCGCAAGCAACTTTTCTCCTTGCATATGAGTGGGTTTTCTTTGGAAGGTGAAATTTCAACACATTCACTAAGCTCTGGGGTAAATTTCCTTTCAAAGTGCAACTTCCATTCCAAATATGAACAGTCTGCTTGCCTTTAATAAATCACCTGCAAGGAGTCACTGTCTTTTTTAAAGTCTTGAGTTATTATCAAACTTGAGTTTCAGGGTCCACTCTTGCCAGTAGTGTATGACCCTAACAATGAGCTTCCAAACATCGCATTTTGTAATATCAGTTGAAGCAATTAAAAATCTTATAAGCTGACATAATCATACCGCCAGGGAGGTTAAAAAGTTTCCCATACCCAGGGCCTGGTATTCATTGGGGGAAGGGGGGACCCCATGCCGTTTTTTTCATTTATTTTCAATGCATTCTTTTTTTTACATTCAGCTGTCAGTGGGGAAACCCGCTGACAGCTGATGACTCAATGGTTGTTAACAGGGCCGCTGATAGGGGGGGACCAGTAGGCCTGATGTGGGGGGCCCGGAGCACACAGGGTGGCCCACACAGGGGGGATTAGTGACAGATGACAATTGTGTCTCTTTCCCTTCAGCAGATGAAAGTTGCTCTCTGTCCCTCTCCCTTGCTGCCAGCTTTTATCTGCTAAGAAAGAGACAGTCGTTCCTCACTAATCCCCCTTGCTGTGTGGGCCCCCCTCCTCTCAGCACTGGAGTTTGTTATCTTTCTAACTTAGGCTCCATGCACACTAGCTTAAAAAAATGTTGCTTCTACAAGAGTTTAGTGTTTTGCCTGTAGAAGCAGCTCATTAGGACGATTACAGGCATATTTTAAGCTCAATTTTTAAAGACCGAAAAAAAAACCCTTCTGGGTCTCCTAAACTCATCTAAACTTGTACAAAAAATGTTCTATATGAGCGTTTTTTCCTGCTAAGTGAACTGGAGTTTTTTAAGCCCAGTGTGCATGGAGCTTAACTTTTTTTCTCTCCCTCTGTCCCTCTGATCCCGGAGCCTGTATATTTTTTTCATCTCATCTTCATTTTTATTTATTAACTCAGTTTTATCTTTTAGATTTAGCAGGAATTCTGTAAGTTATGTTGTATTTGTGTCTGCTAATAGTTTTATTGTATTTGTAGAGAAATATAGCTTTAATACTTTCTTTGGGGGGGCCCTGTCAGATAGTCTGTACGGGGCCCCGCAATTTCTATCAGCAGCCCTGGTTGTTAAGGCTGTGGCAGCCGGCTTCTTGGCCCGTTCCTTATCCACTTCAGCCCCAGAAGGATTTACCCCCTTCCTGACGAGAGCACATTTTGCAATTCGGCACTGCTTCGCTTTAAATGACAATTGTGCGGTCGTGCGACGTTGTACCCAAACACAATTGACGTCCTTTTTTCCCACAAATATAGCTTTCTTTTGGTGGTAGTTGATCACCTCTCCAGTTTTTATTTTTTGCACTATAAACAAAAAAGGAGCGAAAATTTTGAAAAAACACAACATTTTTTACTTTTTGCTATAATACATATCCATACTCTGGCAGCAGAGGTTGCTTGGAACAATGATGACGCTTTTTTTCATGGTCTCTCAGATTACATCAAAGATAAGATAGCAGCCCGAGACATACTCACTGAGCTGGAGAGGTTGATCACGTTTGCCATCCTCATTTACTTCAGACTCCGAGAGAGACCTTCCTTTAAGGAGCGCTTGCGGAAGGCTCCTGTACATTTGGCCTCCCGCAACTCCCATACCTCCTGGTTCCAAGCCTGTCAGTGAGGTAGAACCCATGCAGTTGGGCTTCACACGTCTCTCTGCGGATGAGAGAGCCTTTAGGAGGAGGGAGAGATTGTGCCTTTATTGTGGCCCGGCAGGTCACTTTTGAAGTCTTGTCCTACCCGTCCGGGGGGATGCTTGCACCTGAGGTCCTGTAGGGGACAGATCTTAGGTGGCGTTGTTTCGTCCCCAGTTATCCAGAAGGATAAGCCCCTGGTTCCGGTTACCCTTTCTTGGTCTGAGTCGTCCATCAAGATACAGGCTATAATAAACTCTGGGGCTGCAGGCCTGTTCATAGATAGTGCCTCTGTGTCTAAGCACTTGATCCCACTGCAGCTTTGGGCTACTCCACTTGCCATTGAGGCTATTGATGTGAGACCTCTACAGCTTGCCCAGGTGACTCATAAGACTGGTCCATTGACCATGGCTGTAGGGGCTCTTCACCATGAGATAATCCAATTCCAAGTCATTTCCTCTCCCTGGTAGCCACATTGCAGTAAGACATGTTTTCAGAAAGTGGCTAAGGTCTTGTGTACTTCTTCACTCTTCCCTGCCAGAGGAGTACCACAAATTTAGCGATGTCTTTGACAAAGGTCAAGCCGGTAGTTTGACTCCCCACCGGTCGTATGTTTGCACAATTGACCTTCAACCTGGTGCCATACCCATGGCCGGGTTTACCCTTTGTCTGTCTCTGAGGATAAAGCCATGGAGGAGTATGTCGCAGACGCACTTCCTAGAGATTTTCTCATACGCAAATCCTCATCTCCGGCTGGTGCTGGCTTCTTCTTTGTGAAAAAGGAGAGTGGCGAACTGAGACCTTGTATCGATTATAGGGGTCTCAATTACTTCACGATTAAGAATGCTTATCTGATTCCAATGATTACGGAGTTATTTGACCGTCTCAAGGGAGTTCAGGTTCGTACCGGACTTTGGGGTGTCCGTGTCCCGAACCTGAACCCGGACATTTGAGAAAAAGTCTGGGTTCAGGGTTCGGGTATGTTTTTGCGCCTTTTGAATAGCTGCAGGGCAGCCAATCAACAAGTGTTTCACTCATTTGCCCTTAGAAGCCATCACAGCCATGCCTACTAATGGCATGGCTGTGATTGGCCAGTGCATCATGTGACCCAGCCTCTTTAGCGCTGCATGTCACATGCTCTCAGACTAGTGTAGGGAGAGGATGCTGCCGCCGCTGTGAGGGAAAGATTAGCGTTCTAAAATCATCTCATACTTGGTATAGGAAAAGGTTCCTGGTGCTGGTGTGAGGGATAGATTAGCGTTCTAAAATCATCTCATACTGCTATAGGGAGAGGTTCCTGCTGCTGGTGTGAGGGATAGATTAGCGTTCTAAAATCATCTCATACTGCTATAGGGAGAGGTTCCTGGTGCTTTTGTGAGGGATAGATTAGTGTTCTAAAATCATCTCATACTGGTATAGGGAGAGGATCCTGCTGCGTCTACATTGCTGGTTTAAAAAAAAAAGAATAATAATTTTTTTTTTATCATATTAATAAATAGTGCTACATAGTACATTTGCACCTTGCTGTGCATTTCTTGTACAAAAATAAAAAGTGTGTCTACATCGTTATTTAAAAAAAAAAAAATTATAATTTATTATTCTTTTTTTTTTTTAGTATTAATAAATAGTGCTACACAGTACATTTGCACCTTGCTGTGCATTTCTTGCACAAAATTAAAAAGTGTGTCGACATTGCTGGTTTAAAAAATAATCTAAATTTGTGCTAAATAGTACACTTGCGTACAGAATGAGGAGAGCGTCAAATAAGGGACGTGGTCGTGGTGCTGCTGGTGTTGGTGAAGCTCCTGTTGCAAGGAGAGGACGTGGTCGATCTGTGCCAGCTACACGCAGAAGTGAAACACCTTCCTCAGGTACGAGTAGCCAACAGAACCTTGGTAGGCCTGAAAGCCACTCAACAAATGGTGAGGCCAGAACAAGTACAGGCGATAGTAGATTGGGTGGCTGACAATGTCTCCGGTTCCTTCACATTGTCTCCCACCCAGTCCCTTGCTGAAAGCTCAGAGTTGGCACCTGAACCCCATGGCCATCTGTCTTTCACCTCAGCCCCTTGTAAATCAGCCAAGCAGTCTGAGCCCCAAGTCATGCAGCAGTCTCTTATGCTTTTTGATGACTCTGCTGGTGTGCATTCCATGGGCCATCCACATAGCCCTGCTGCAGAAGTGGAAGACAATGAGTGAACCGATGCCCAACCACTTCTGTTGCAGGATGAGAACATGGAAACACCACCGCAGCACGTCTCTGATGATGACGAAACATAGGTGCCAACTGCTGCGGCTTTGTACAGTGTGCAGACTGACAAGGAGGGCAGTGGTGAAGAGTGGGTGGAAGATGATGTGGAGGATGATGAGGTCCTAGACCCCACATGGAATGAAGGTCATGCGAGTAACGTGTGCAGTTTGGAGGAAAAGGTGGTGGTCGCACAGAGGCACCAGCACAGCAAAAGAGGAAGCAGGTTGCAAAAGCGGAGCGACCATCCCCTAGACAGTACGCCTGCTACTACCCACCGCATCCAGGGACCTAGCACACCAAAGGCAGCTCAAAGGCGTTCCTCGGCGTGGCAGTACTTCAGACAATGTGCTGACAAGACACAAGTGGTTTGCACGCTGTGCAATGAGAGCCTGAAGCGAGGCATACATTTTTTTAAAAGGTGTTTATTTTTGTATTTTTTTTCCAAAAATACTTACACAAAACATTAAACATTTGCATAGTATTACGTATACAAGTGCCATTGACAGTCCAGGCGTGGACTTACTTACTCCGCACTTACCACATACATATATCGATAGATATATGGATGTGTGGTTAATATCGAGAATCTTATCTCGACACACCATACCTTCCCTCGGGTTAACGAAACCAAAACAAATCACAAAATTTCCATAGTTATATGGGATTAAACAAAATGGAATAAATGTATAAAATGTTCACTTAAGTGTTCTATACAGTACTGACGAACTATACTATGAATGAAATTATCCTTTTAAATTTTCCCGAGACGCATCGGATAGCGGTGCGGACCTGACAGTTACCGTGAACATATGCATTATGATACGTTTACAAATTACAAAACACATTCATAAAAACCTTT
>BLSH010444791.1:134360-149605 GCA_018402905.1 Glandirana rugosa
ACAAAAAACAAACAAACCAAAAAAAAGATTAACCCCATCGGGGGTTTCAGCAACATGGTGGAACAGTATGTGTGCACACGCCTACACGTACTGACTGATGGGTCTGCCCCATTCAACTTCTGGGTCTCCAAATTGGGCACATGGCCTGAGCTTGCCCTTTATGCCTTGGAGGTGCTGGCCTGCCCTGCAGCCAGTGTATTGTCTGAACGTGTGTTTAGCACGGTAGGGAGCGTTATCACAGACAAGCGCAGCCACCTGTCCACAGCCCACGTGGACAAGCTAACGTTTATTAAAATGAACCAGGCATGGATCCCACAAGACTTGTCTGTACCTTGTGCAGAATAGACATTTAGACTGGCCTCACACAGCCATTGGTATACTTTTTTTTTTTAATATGTCTCAATATTTTGGGGGCTACCCCAATTAGAAAAAAAACCAAACAAACAAAAAACAGTGTTGGCTACCTCCTCCACCGCCACTTCCACCTACACCGCCACGGTCACAGCCTCCTCAACCTCCTACTCCACATCCACCTCCATCCACCTCCTCCTCCATTTTTTATTTTTTTATGTGATTTTAAGTTATTTCCCTATCCACATTTGTTTGCAGGGCACTTGTCCTACTCTTACCCCCATTTTGCTTCCTTTTGCAGCCCTCTAGCCCTTTCCAGGACTTTTTTAGAGCCATTTTTGTTCCAAAAAGTTGGGGTCACCATTGACTTCAATGGGGTTCGGGGTTAAGTTTGGGTCAAGTTCAGTGCCGAACCCGAACTTTTTCGCGAAGTTCGGCCGAACCCGAACATCCAGGTGTTCGCTCAACTCTAATAATAACCTGTATTGTAAATTGGAGAAGTGCAAGTTCCATCATGATTAAATTCCTGGGTTATGTGATTTCCACTGCTGGTTTTTCGATGGACCCAGAGAAGCTATCGGCAGTTCTACAGTGGCCCCGAATCATGGGTTTACATCCACTACAACGTTTTCTTGGCTTTGCCAATTATTATCGGAAGTTTATTTGTAACTTCTCGTCTCTGGTCAAGCCCCTGACTGATATTACCAGAAAGAACGGTAACCCACCGAATGGGTCTCCGGAGTCCATTAAGTCCTTTGAAAGTCTCAAGGCAGCCTTTGTTTCTGCTCCTGTGTTGGCACATCAGGATCCTACGTTACCCTTCATCCTTGAGGTTGATGCACCTAAGACTGGAGTTGGTGCCCTTCTGTCCCAACGTCCCACCTCTGTGGCATCCTTGTGGCTACTTTTCCAAGAAGTTGTCTCCTGCGGAATGCAATTATGAGATGGGGACAGAGAGTTGTTAGCGATCATTTTAGGCCTTAAAAAAATGGAAGCTCGAGGGTACCACTGTTCCGGTTCTCATTTTGACTGACCATAAGAATCTCACATTCTTGTCTGAGGCTAAATGTCTCTCCCCCAGGAGGGCGTGATGGGCTCTGTTCTTGTCAAGCTTCGTTAACATTCTCATTCTTACCCAGTACTAACAATGTAAGGGCTGATGCATTGTCGCAACAGTTTTCCTCTGCTGCCGAGGTGGAGTGGGTTCCTGTTCCTGTGATACCTCCTGATCGTATTCTGGCTACAATTCGTACCAGTCTCACTTCACCTTTGGGTGACAAGATCCTTGCTGCTCAGATCCACGCTCCTCCTGAGAAACCTTGCGTCACGATCCTGGTGGTGAAGTCTGTCTTAGCAAGGAACAATCACTCTTACACACCCGATTCGGGGACCCCTGGTAGTGTAGACAGGAAGTCCCAGAGTGCGGGATGGCACGAGGGCTGGATGGTCACTGGTGGTGATGTGAGGCTCCAGATGGTCGTGCAGACAGAAGAGTGGTCCTGCAGGCTGGGTCGGCAACTGGTGGGTCAGAGAGGCACAAAAGGGGCAGGCAGAAGAATAGTCAAAGTCCAAGCAGAGTTTGTTCACAGGCTGGCGGCAAGGTACAGAAGGGTCAGACCATCGGATGTTCGTGGATAGCCGGGGTCGGTGCAGGCAGATAGGTAGCGGATCAGGGCAAGCTGGGTCGGTACACGGGAACAGGAACAACACAGGAAGCAGGTTTCAGGTAGGAGAGCTGAAGCTCACAGGTACTCAGACTCTGTAGGACAGACAGCACCTGCTGACAGGTGCAGAGAGCTTAAATAGAGCCGTTTGGCGCAGTTTCCGGCGCGGGTGCGCGCACGGGAGCGCACGTGGACACGCGGGAGAGCGCATGAACACGCGGGAGAGCGCGTGAACGGCAAAAATCTGCAAAAAAGTCCAGAACATGGCCTGACTTCACCAGGCCAATCCTTTCCTAACACTTTGTGACCGCTGCTTTGTCCCCGAGAGTCTCCGTACTGCTGTGCTCCAGACTTACCATTCTCCCAAGGCTACGAAAAAGGATTAGGCGCTGATCATATATTGTGAATTGTGGACACACAGGGGACTGAGTGACTTGCTGCAGGTACCTTGCAGCCTAGGTTCAGCTCCGGGGTGGGAGTACAAAAAATAAAAGGAAATGCGAACCCAAGGGTGCTTGTGTGCAGTGTTGCCCACTTTCAGTTTTTAACACCAGGTGACATGATTAAGCGGTGTCGCAAAACATGTCGTCACGCTGACGGGACCACTATCCAGTACCTGCATTGCAGACACCAGGAGCGAACATACCTGTGAGAGCTCTTGCTGTGGCCCCTCCCTGCCTTGGTCTCTGCATACTAGTGAGGCAGACGTCACCTCCATTGCACAGCCCGCACCATCTCCACTGGCTCTGTGAGGACACTGTGGCTCGATCTCCTTCCGGATCACGCATCACTATAGCCCAGGGAAACCTCTGGTTCCACCAGGGAGTACTGTTAACCAGCCTGTATAGCAACGAGCATCCCGGCTCCTTCCCAAGCCTGCCATGGTTTTATATGTAAGTCTTCAATAAACTTTCTACTTTTTTATAATAAGCCAGGCTGGTCCTGTTTTTTACCAATTTCAACATAGACACTATTGCTGTTTTTCACTTTGGTGTTAAAAACTGACAGTGGGCAACACTGCACACAAGCGCTCTTGGGTTCGCATTTCCTTTTATTCTCCCAAGGCTGCTGGTCACCCAGGGAAGAATCAACTCATTTGGGCTACTTCCCAACAGTTCTGGTGGCCTAGTCTCCGCGCTGATGTAGCCACCTTTTTAGCAGCCTGTTCCGTGTGTGCTCAGAACAAAACACCACGACATCTTCCAGTACGTCTTCTACAACCCATACCAAATGGAGAGCGGCCTTGGAACCACGTTTTATGGTGGAGTTACCTAACTCTCAGGGTAACACAGTTATCCTTATGGTGGTTGAACGATTCTTAAAGTTGTCACATTGTATGCCACTTAAGAAATTGCCCACGTCCAAGGAACTGGCATCCATTTTTGCCTGGGAGATCTTTCGCTTACATGGGCTTTCCAAGGTGATTGTCTCAGACAGGGGTAGCCAGTTTGTGTCCAGGTTTTGGCAAGCCTTTTGTGCACAGTTGGGAATTCAGCTTTCCTTCTCTTTTGCATATCACCCGCTGTCCAATGGGGCCGCAGAACGAGCCAACCAGTCCTTGGAACAGTTTTTCCGTTGCTATATTTCTGACCCCCATAACAACTGGTCTGACCTGTTACCTTGGGCAGAGTTTGCTCACAATAGTACCATCAATACCGCTTCCCGATTGTCTCAGTTTATGGCGAATCATGGTTTCCAACCAGCCACGTTGCCTGACTCATTTGTTCCCCAGAGAATTCCTGCGTTGGTGGAGCATCTCCGTGGTCTTTGTTCCACTTGGGTACAGGTCCAGGAGACTTTGTGACGTGCCAATGATAAGTACAGATGCCATTCTGACCACAGACATCTACCTGCACCTTCTTACCAAGTTGGGGGGAGGATCTGCCTGTCTTCTCGCAACCTCTGACTTCATTTTCCCTCACTGAAGCTGGCACCACAGTTTATTGGGCCTTTCCGTATTCTCCGCAAGATCAACCCATTGGCTTACGCTTTAGACCTGCCTTCTAGTGTGCAAATTTCTAATATATTCCTTGTCTCCTTGTTAAAACCTTTGGTATGCAACCGCTTCACCACCACGGTACCACGTCCTCATCCTGTTCAGGTTGAGAACCAAGAGGAGTATGAAATACAATCTATTATTGACTCCCACAGGTTCAGTGTGCACATACAATACCTGGTTCATTGGAAAGGGTACGGTCCGGAGGAGTGTTCTTGAGTCTCATCCTCGGACTTACATGCTCCTGTCCTCCGTGATTTCCATAGATGTTTTCCCCTCAAACCTGGTGGCCCCCCGAGGGGGATGGGGTCATTGAGGAGGGGGTACTGTCAGGGCTGGACTCAGTTCTCCCTTCTCAGAGCAAGCTGCTGAGCTGAGGGTTAATTGCCAGTCTCAGTTCCACTCTGTCTCACCTGATGACCATATCCTGCCTCGTTAAGCCAGCTCTGCTGCTATATAAACTGCCTGGATCAGATCGGAGATGCCTTCAACTTGGTCAACATCTCTGGAGAAATCTCTGCTTTGTCTTCCTGTTAAAGACTTTGCCTGTTTGATGTTCCCTTCTGGTTCCTGGATTCAAGACCCTGCTCGGCTGACTCTCCTCATGGCTTCTGACCCTGCATTCCATTTGTTTGACCTTGCTGATCTCTGAACTCCTGTTTCACTGGCTTGCTCTGACTATCCGCTCTGGATACCGAACCCTGGCTATGTTTTGATCACGTTTTCTTTGTTTATAACGTTTTACCTCTTTAGTAAAAAGTGTGAATTTACTGCACTTCTGTCTTTGTCTGATTCATGGTTCCTGACACCAGTCTGTTTTGGAATGACAGCTCTGAAACCAGATACAAGCACAGAACTGAGAATTTCCAGCTTCACTGATAGCAGAGGAGATCGGGGAACATACCGCTCACCATTCTGAGACATATGTTGTGGTCCTGGGCTCCCAGCAAGAGCAGGAGAGCCCAAGAACCATGGAGCTGGGGGCGCTTCACCACCTGCACTGTAAAAGTGATTGGGTGGCTATACAGCCATCTGGATCACTTTTATTAGATAGTCAGGAGTTGGCTGAACCAAATGTTAACAAGATCATTGCTGCTACTGTAGCCAGGAGCTTGTGTAGCACCCTCCTAGATCGGTGCTAGGATTAGGTAGATTTAGTTCTGGCTCACTGTGTTCAGTGGAGCTGTATTTTTGTTGTCAGGTAAATTTAGCTTATCTCACCCTTCTTTCCAGAGAACAGTAGAATTCTCTGGAACATAGATGTGGAGCAATGAAAAGAGCAGCATGAATATTTATACAGCCCTGGCCAATCCCAGGGAGCAGGGAGGGTGGCCCTGAAGGCTGTTGGGAGTCTGTATAAATACTTTGAGACACAGAGCCCCTGGATCTTTTCAATCCGGAGAGGAACGCAGCCTTCTGGGCAGTGCTGCCGTGTGCTTGCTGTTTGTGAAGCCTCAGGTGGGCAACCTGAGGGCCTGGATGCTGAAGCTACGGGGAGCTGACTGAGGGGCTGCCGTCTGAAGATCTAGTTTGGTATCGCTGGAGAAAGCTCTCACATGGATGTTGAAAGGAGGCAACCAACTTTCCTTGGACATTTGTGAGTACAGACTGCTGTGAGACATCGTAGAGACTTTTGGGCTACTGCCACCCCTCTTGTGCTAGAGAGTCAGCTATGTGTTTGTGTAAGAGGACATCGGCTGGTGGCCTGAAGAGCTCAGTCTATGTAGATCTTTGTGAATGTAGTCTGCTCTGGTTGCTCTAAAGAAAGAAGTTTGTGTGCTTTTAACTGCTTTTGCTACAAAGCCAAGTACACAGTTTGCTTTTGCAAGGATATCTGCTTCAACTCTTCAGAAGGAAGTTTACTGTCCTCATATTGTACATAATTGTTTTTGGAGTGTAGTGCGACTCCCTAGAGGGTCCCCTAATCCTGCAAAGCCAGGCAACATGTACAGTGCCAGTCCAAAATTATTCATACCCTTCTCAATAATCAATAGAAAAGCCTTTATTGGCTATCACAGTAATCAAACGCTTCCTATAATTGGAGACCAGCTTTTTGCATGTCTCCACAGGTATTTTTGCCCATTCATCTTTAGCAATGAGCTCCAAATCTTTCAGGTTGGAGGGTCTTCTTGCCATCACCCTGATCTTTAGCTCCCTCCACAGATTCTCAATTGGATTCAAGTCTGGACTCTGGCTGGGCCACTCCAAAACGTTAATGTTGTTGTCTGCTAACCATTTCTTCACCACTTTTGCTGTGTATTTTGGGTCATTGTCATGCTGAAATGTCCACTGGTGCCCAAGGCCAAGTTTCTCTGCAGACTGCCTGATGTTGTCGTTGAGAATCCTCATGTATTGCTCTTTTTTCATGGTGCCATTTACTGTGATTTGGTTCCCTGATCCATTGGCTGAAAAACACCCCCAAAGCATTAGGTTCCCACCACCATGTTTGACAGTGGGGATGGTGTTCTTTGGGTTGAAGGCTTCTCCTTTTTTACGCCAAATGAAGGAAACATCATTGTGACCAAAGAATTACATTTTTGTTTCATCTGACAATAACACAGAAGACCAGAAGTCTTCTTCTTTGTCCAGATGAGCTTTTTCAAAGGCCAAGTGAGCTTTTGTGTGCCTTATCTGGAGAAGTGGCGTCCTCCTTGGTCTGCATCCGTGGAACCCAGCAGTGTGCAGTGTCCGTTGGATTGTCTGCCTTGAGACATTGCCACCAGCAGAGTCCAGATTCACCAGGATGGCCTTGGTGGTGATCCTTGGATTCTTTAACATCCCCTCTGTAACTATCCTCCTGGTCAGCACAGGTGTCACTTTTGGCTTCCGACCACGTTCTCTGAGATTTTCCACAGTGCAGAACATCTTATATTTTTTAATAATACTTTGCACTGTAGCCACTGGAACTTGAAAACATTTAGAATTGGCCTTGTAGCCCTTTCCTGACTTTTGAGCAGCCACAATGCGCAGCTGCAGGTCCTCACTGAGCTCCTTTGTCTTAGCCATCACTGTCCCAAACCAACTGCAGAGAGCTGCTGTTTTTCACCTGTTGAGTTGATTAAAACAGCTGTTCCCAATTAATCAGGGTAATTAGGATGCTTTAGAACAGCTTGGACTATTTGGAATGGTATAGAACTTTTGATTTTCCCACAGACTGTGACAGTTTGTGAAGGGTATGAATAATTTGGACTGGACACTTTTTGCTCAAATGTAAATAAAAGCTGAGAAATGTATTTTTTTCCACAATAATGCCTCTTGTACATAGTTTTATTATCTTTTGGGAGACACCTATGTCATTTCCCATCAAAAAATTACTTGCTGGTTGAATAAAAGTAACTTTAAGTCAAAATTTGCCAGGGTTATGAATAATTATGGGCAGCACTGTATTTTGCAGCTTGCATTCACAGACAGAAACCAGTCCTTAGGCTTTTTTTTATGTTTTATTAAGGGAATATGAACTTGGATGGGGTTATGGAATGCCAAAACTAAGTTTAGTAATGACTTGGAGAACTTCTCTACAGTATGTACAACTTGCAGCAAAATGAATCCTGGATTGTACTCCCTCCAGGATAATGTCAGTCCTTAAGGGATCAGAAGCAAATATATTTTTACAGGAGCTCTGTGTCCCCTTTGTAGAAATAGCAAACTGCCAACTGTATGTAGAAGCTTTATGTCACATTAGTAGAAAATAGCAAAATATCAGCCCAAGTGGCTTCTCTGAATAGATCTCAGAGCAATGGGTTAAAGTAATCTGTGACACTGTCCCACTTAAAGGCTAGCTAAATATTGCATCTGGCTGCCTTCACCCTTTGTTGGTTCTGGGGGTGGTAGATAGAGGTACTTACACTGTCCCTGCTGCCTGACGAAGACTGCTGTTCAGGCCTCCTGCTGTACACGTTCGACCGTTTGTTTGGCCCCCCTAACAGACCGCAATGCATTGCGGCACTGAACAGTGCATTGCAAGCCCTGATTGGCTGAAGCAGTGAACGCTTCAGCCAATCAGGGCACAGAGCACTGTCAGAGTCATGATTGGACACTGTCATCATGACTTTATCCAATCATGGCTCATTCCTGCCCCACAGTATAAAAGTATTCTTTCAATGGCAGCCATTTTCAGTGTAGTTTTGGCGTGGAGAGAGATAGAAAAGGGCTCTGTTCAGTGCTATTAGTTAGTTAGTGTGCTATACTGTGCTATTGTGCTTCAATTGTCAGTGTCAGTCTAGGGATAGTGTGAGTGTAGTGAGGAGGACCATTATTCAGCTCTGCTGTGTTACTGCAAGTTTAACGCCATATAGTTCTGTGTGTCACTGTACGTTTGACGCGTCATATTGCAGTATATTATAGTGTATCTGTGGAGTGTGTCTGTGTAGTCTGAGTACTCAAATTAAAGTGCACCAAACACCACATTACATTGATTAAAGTGCATCTACATACAGATTTCCACTTCTTCTTTATATTTGCTAAAAAGCACCGCCCCCTCCCTCCCAATAATGTCTGGGAGGACAACAAGGAGAGGCAGGCATTCCCGTGGCACTGTAAGGAGGCCAGCAACAAATGTGTCCACAGGCAATGGTGGACATGGTGGTCAGTCCTCAGGCAGGGCATCATTTCCTTTGTTTAGTGAGTTTGAACGTGCTATCCAGCCACAGCATGCAGAGGAGGCGGTGGACTGGCTTACTAAACCTTCCCCGTTCTCATCATCCTCTGTCACGCAAGCAGAGACAAGTGTGCAGTCCCCTGCAATTGTCAGAGTGGATAAACCTGCCTCCTTGTCCACATCTATTCCTGCCATAGCCCCAACATCAGCCATGGAGCAGTCAACTGAGTTATTTGACCACAGCGCCAGCCACTTGCTCCTTGATGATGCCTAGCCCTTACTGGTTTCAGATCTTGGTTCTGAGGTTGAGGGTGACAGGAACATGAGCCTAGAGAGAGGGGAGAAGACTGGTAGACAAGAGTACCTCTATAGGGTTACGGTGGGACGGCGCCACAGACACCCAAAGACCAATTTTTCTGCACCTGTTTGACAGGTGCATATCATTGCAATTTTTTTTTACAGAAAGTCCAATTCTTGCCTTCATAAAGAGCACCTCTATAAGGTTATGGTGTGTAGGCACCACCAACACCCAAAGCCCAATTTTTCCGCATCCGTTATTTCTATCCAAAGTCAAAGTGACACCAGAATTTATCCAAAAAATCTCTAATCTTGTTCCCAGTGCACTACATGGTGGCCTCATCATACACACTGGCTCCCCAGCTGTTGTTGAGCAAGGCAGCTTACAGAGAAAAATTCATTTTATTGGCTTTATAAATGCAATTATTGCTGCAGCAGATTATAGACATGGTACAGATCTGCCACTTTACAGGTAGACTAAGGGGATTTTTTTGCAAACTTTTTTTCATTAATATATGTCCCCCAGGGCAGGACCTGGACCCCTATAACCATTGTATGCCCAATTACTTGCATATACGCCTTCAAAATGGGCACTTTCGATTTTTGACTTTCGGGTCCCATTGACTTTAATGGGGTTCGTTATTCAGGTCCGAACTTTCGCGATGTTCGAAAGTTCTGGTGCGAACTGAACAGGGGTCCATTCAGCCCATCCTTAGTGAAGATCCCTCTGGTCAATCTGCTCTTTTCCTTCCTTCATCTTAGCTCCTACCAGGAGGCAGAGCCCCCACCCCTAGTGTCCCCTCCAGGCCTCGGGATCCTTGACTCAGCACTCCATACTCTAGCCAACAGCAACCCCCAACTGGCCAGGCTCTTCCATATTTATGGGCAGATCTTACCACCCTGCCAGGCCTCCCGCCTGAGGATTGGTCGAACTCCCATAAATATTCAGATCCCTGCCTTTGTACCTCCACCCACAAGCTTCTAGAAGTTACTGGAAACTTCCAGAACCAGGGGAAGGCAACATAGGCCTGACCTGCAGAGCCCTCCAGCTTGATCTGAGCTTGAAGCCCACAGACATGCTCACTTTAGCTACTGTGAGCCAAACTAAATTTGCCTAAGCTACTCTTACATTTAACCTATTCACATTATGTACACCAGGGAGTGCTACAGAAGTATCCCACTCTAATTTCTCATCCCTATCCAAGTTACCCTGAAAAGAAAAACACCAAAAAGAACTAGACTTGATATTGAGCTAAAGAGTGACTGTGATCGCGTGCCTGGCTGTGGGGCAATTACCGGGAAAAGGAATCCAGGCAATTACTAGCGTGTTAGGAAAAGGAACAATTTCTGGCCAAGTCCTGGCATTTCCGCGGTGGTGCGCACATTGTGCGCGTTCGCGCGCTCCCGTGCGCGCTCGCGCCAGAAACGGCACCAAATGGGCCTATTTAAACCTGGAGACTCCTGAGAACAAGTGCTGCTCGTTCTACAGCGTTCCCGACCTGTAAGCCTCGGCTCCTGATACCTGTTCCCGTGTTGTTCTGCCTCCTGTTGACCCGGCTTGTCCTGACCTGCTGTCTGCTACCTGCACCGACCCCGGCTACCCACGACCATCCGATTGTCTGCTCCCTTGTACCTCTGCTGCCCGCCCGTTAACGAACCTTGCTTGGACTCTGACTACTCTTTTGCCTGATCCTTTGTACCTTCCTGCCTGCCTATTGCCGACCCAGCCTGTACGACCATCCTTCTACCTGCACGTCTCCTGGAGGGTCACTACACCATCGGTGACCCTCCAGCCCTCGTGCCATCCCGCACTCTTGGGCCTCTGAATCGGGTGCGCAAGAGCGGTTGTTCCCTGCACAAGACAGACTCCACCGTCAGGTACGTGACATAGCGGCTCTTACACTCGTTTTAAACCTTTCACTCTCTGGGTGTACTTAGAATGTAGTAGTTAAAAAAAATTGATTTTCTATGTGAATAGCAACATATAACAAACATACAGCCGTGGCCAAAGGTTTTGAGAATGTGAAAATTAATATTTGTGTCAAAGTCTGCTGCTTCAGTGTTTTTAGATCTTTTTGTCAGATGTTACTATGGTATACTGAAGCATAATTACAAGCATTTCATAAGTATCAAAGGCTTTTATTGACAATTACATTAGGTTTATGCAAAGAATCAATATTTCCAGTGTTGACCCTTCTTTTTCAAGACCTCTGCAATTCGCCTTGGCATGCTGTCAATCAACTTCTGGGCCACATCCTGACTAATGGCAGCCCATTCTTGCATAATCAATGCTTGGAGTTTATCTGAATTTGTGGGGTTTTTTTGTTTACCTGCCTCTTGAGGATTGACCACAAGTTCTCAATGGGATTAAGGTCTGGAGAGTCTCCTGGCCATGGACCCCAAATTTCAATATTTTGTTCCCCAAGCCACTTAGTCATCACTTTTGCCTTATGGCAAAGTGATCCATCATGCTGATAAAGGTATTGTTTGTCACCAAACTGTTCTTGGATGGTTGGGAGAAGTTGCTCTTGGAGGATGTTTTTTCATGGCTGTGTTCTTAGGCAAAATTGTGAGTGAGTCCACTCCCTTGGCTGAGAAGCCACCCTACACATGAATAATCTCAGGATGCTTTACTGTTGGCATGATGCAGTACTGATGGTAGCACTTACCTTTTCTTCTCCGGACAAGGTTTTTTCCAGATGTTCCAAACAATCGAAAAGGGGATTCATCAGAGAAAATGACTTTACCCCAGTCCTCCGCTGTCCAATCCCTGTACCTTTTGCAGAATATTAGTCTCTCCCTCATGTTTTTCCTGGAGAAAAGGTGCTTCTTTACTGCCCTTCTTGACACCAGGCCATCCTCTAAAAGTATTTGCCTCACTCTGCATACAGATGGACTCACACCTGCCTGCTGCCATTCCTGAGCAAACTCTGCACTGGTGGTGCCGTCCTGATCCCGCAACTGAATCAACTGTAGGACGGTCCTGGAGCTTGCTGGGCTTCCTTGGGCACTCCGAAGCGTTCTTCACAAATGCAATGGAATGCTTTTTATGGTATTAAGTCCATTTTCATAGCAAAAAGGGACTTTTCAATTAATTGCAATTCATCTGATCACTCTTCATAACATTCTGGAATAAATGCAAATTGTCTTCATAAAAACTGAGGCAGCAGACTTTGTTAAAACTAATATTTGTGTCATTCTCAAAACTTTTAGCCATGGCTGTATAGCGTGAGTTTGTCAAATTTGACTACAAAAAAAAGGTACTCATATAGTTCTGCATTATAGTATGCAATGTCAAGCTGGTGGCAATATTTCTCCTGTTCCCAGTTTTTCGGTTTCTAACATTTTGCTGGGGAGGAAGCATAACCAGATCCCCTGCTTGGACAAGTGACACTATCATGTTGATTATTTGTGGAGTGTCAATGGTTTATTTCCAGCATTCGCCTTAAGTGTTACAAGAAACCTGCTGACAGGCAGCATGTTAATTTTGCTTTAGCCTGCTCCAGCTGACTCCTGCCAGTGGTATTTATTGTACATCCCTAACCTGCTGCTGTAGTTCAGAATGTAGCTGGCTAACTAACATGAAATGTTATGAAGACTGGATCAGCCCAAGAATGATCTCACATGGTACAAATATGCCAAGACAGTGATTTAATTCTCATAACAGGGTTAAATATTTTCTTGTTCCTTGCTAAGATTTTTTTTAGTTTGGTTATTTTCAGTTCTATATATTGCACCCATATATTAGAAGATGGCTTAGGCATGGAAGAAATGCATTGGCATTTATAGCTTCGTATAGGCAACACACGTCTGTACTGGATATGTTCTTGCAAATGCCTTCCAGGCAAACTCTTTGATGTACAGTACTTCCTCCCATTGGAAAGGTTGAACGTAGCTCCTCGGCAGATGTATCTGATCCGTGCTGTTCACACCTCAAGCAATGGTGAGGAAGAATGATTTGATGGATGTTTGTATTGACATACAGCTGACTGCAGCCATAAGCATGACAGGACTAATAACCAGACTGCCTACTTCCAGAACAAGTCATTTAGTGCATTGGCTCAAATGAGGCAAAGCTGTGTTATACTGATGCTTTTTACTAAACAAACCTATGTCACAATTACAGCTACAAGACTTTTTAAGTGCACAATCATTCGTAACAAGTAAAACCGTTTTACGCAAACCAACCGCATTTTTATGTAGCAAATGGCTGCAGACAATTGTAGTTGCACTGAGCATTAAAATATAAGACATCCAAATGACGCAGGGCTAAATGATCAATAAATATATGTGCAATCACAGAGAGCATGTAATAAAAAATCTAATAAATATAGATCTCAGGTGGAGATACATGGAAGGGATGGTCATTTGTGACGCCAGTATCACCCTATGAATAATAACCACCAGCAAATATTAACCCATTTATGCTTGAGGTTGTCATTTTTTGAATTGGTGCATCACATTCAGATATGTTACCTAGAAAAATTCAAGGAACAAGAATTTGAAGAGAATTTTTTTTTATTATATTCCATTGCAGAGTCATGTGGCGTTCCAAAAATGCAACACTAGGCAAAACCACTGCTACATTGTACATAATGTATAAAATCATGTTTCTTGTATTAGGAGGTGGTGACATCTGCTATTCAGTGTGATATTTAACAGAACACTCCACATGTAAGGCAACATCACATTTATCACATTGAAAAGTCATATTCTTATTAAATTCAGCACACTGCGTTTGCTTTCCCTGTTTGACTATTACATGATTCATTAGGGTGTGCACCCCAAATGTATTAAAAAAAAAGGATGGTGTCAGTAGAACAGTGGACTTGTCAGTAAGGCAGAGGTTGGTGTCAATAGGGCAGTGAACAGTGTCAGTAGTTTTTTTATTATTTTATTTTTTACGATTTTTTTTAAGAGGGGGTAGGGTTGCCACATCATCCCTTTAATCGAGGACACAAATTAATTAGACAGGTTCTGTGGCTGATTAAGGTGGTAATTAAACTCACTTGGTGCCTTATCTGCATTACATAAGCCTCAGAACCTGTGTAATTCATATGTGTCCTGGATTAAAGGGATGATGTGGCAACCCTAGTTGGGATGCTTTGGTGGAATATCAGCAGGGAGAATCTGCACTACACAGGGTGGTTGTGCCCAGGCACACCCCGCACACCCCTGGGCACACCTATGTTCATGCCATCATAACGTGAGTCAATGTTACGTTTCTGAGAAGGTTTTCCTTTTTTGCCAGTTTCTGGAGGATGACCATAAGTCTCCAGATAATGGCATACCACATCCTTACTTTGATCGTATATGTCAGTGGCGGTTGGTGTTTTTTTTGGAGGCAGGGCTGCAAACAACGGCCCCCCACCCCTCCCCGGCGGCACCTCAACCCTCCCCCCCACTCGCTGTCTGCTGGTTGGTCCGGGACTTACCTCATCTAGGCAGCGGGCAGCGGCTCCATTGTCCTTTACTCCATCACGGCAGCCGTGCATCTCCTCCCCTCCTCCTAGGCATCCAATAGGATCGCCTGTCCTTTCAGGCAATTGGGTTACAGGTCTCAAACCCGCTTCCTGATTGGCCGGGAGGAGGATCAGTGTTACAATAGTGAATATTCATTCGCTATTTTAACACACCTGGATGGGCTCGGTTTGCATTCTCTGCCCCGAGCCCACCCTTTTTTGAAGCCTATTAGCGCCTCCTGCTCTAATCAGAAGCTTCAAACCCCCCCCCCCCCTCATTGTAATTCATGCATCCTGCACCCTGCAAGGAGTCGGCCGCATGGATAGGGGGGTCAGCACCCGTGTGCCCTTAATGGACGGACCGCCCCTGGTATACGTTGGAGTACGTGACAAGGAGTTCAACGAAAAAGTTCAAGAATTTCTGTGGGAATTCTCATTTTGTTGAAGAAATTGGTGGTTCTGTAACTCTACCTGCAACGGTTGTGCAGTTAGATCAGCTTTTTTCCATTTGCAAACAATTTTTGTCTCTTTGTTTCTGGAGGAGGTTGCTGCACAGTAGACGTAGATGAAATTTCATTGTCGGAAAAAGCAACTTGAGGAACAGTGCATGAGGTTGCATATGGTCCCCGCCAGGCAGGTAATTCCCGTGTGCCCACGACTGGGGGGATAGGTACGCCGGCTGAGGAACGTCCCACGTCCTACGTACTTAATGTTACTCCCCCCCCCCCCCAAACTTCGAAGACTAATCTCGTCCTCCGCGATTATCCGAAGTTTTTTCCCACCCGAGCCCCGTCTCTTACGTTTGGCTCGGGTAGGTCCACACAATTTTATCGCTTACTTATAAGTGATAACATTGTGACTAGGAGGAGGGCCGGTTA
>BLSH010444791.1:170864-186789 GCA_018402905.1 Glandirana rugosa
GGGGGGGGCAAAGATTTGTTCCAGGAGAGGGGGTTTAAGCAAGAGGGTGGATTTGTAAAGGGAGGAGGGGGGATTTATGCTTGGGGGCAAGCATGCAGATTAGTGCTGAATGGTGGGGGGGGGGGGGGGCGCAGTTTGGCATGTTTGTCCTGGGTTCTAGATCCCCTCGTTCCGGCACTGGTAATCAGGGCCGCTGATGGGGGGCACCGGTCTTCCTGTAGGGGGCCCGGCACACAGAGGGGCCTGGAGAGCAGGAGGATTGATGGAGCAGAGAATGGGTGACAGCATCTTTCACCCAGCAAGTTTCTTCTCCTCTCCCTAGCAATGGCTTTCAGCTGCTGGGTGAGAGACACAGAGGGACGGATTTAGAGGGTGCTGAGGTGGGTTGTACTGTGCCCACCCAGATTTCAGTTCTGCCCCCATGGCCGGCAGCCATTGAGCTCCTTCCCCGCTCCCGCCTGCACTGACAGCCGGGACGAGGAGATGGCAGCCTGAAGGATGGACCGGTGAGAGGAGAAGAAGTAGAGAGGAAAGAGGAAGGAGGAGGTGTGCTGTGTTTTACTCTCCCCTCCTGTCAGAAAAGCATTCCTCTATACAATATATGAGAAGGATCACTCTTACTGTAGATCGCACAGCACACACACACAGTGCCCCCTATCAGGAAATGTGTATAGGAGGCGCTGTGTGTGTGTGTACTGTGTGATCTACAGTAAGAGTGATCCGTCTCATATATTGTATAGAGGAATGCTTTTCTGACAGGAGGGGAGAGTAAAACACAGCACACCTCCTCCTGGCTGTTAGTGGCTCCCCCCTATAAGTTGGGGATTGGGACATCTGTGTTGGCAAATGTAATGGGGATTTGGGGAGGGGAGGTATGTGTGAGGAGGATGAATGAGGGAGAGGGGATATGTGCTAGGAGGAGGGTTGGGGGGAGAGTTGAACCAGGAGAGGGAATGTTTGTGCCAGGAGAGGGGGTGAGGATTAGTGCTGGGGTTGATTTGGGTAGGGTGGAAGAATTTGTGCTGGGAAGAGTCATTTAGAGGGGGTTGTGCTAGGAGGAGGGATTTGTGGAAATTTGTCCTAGGAGGGGGAATGAAGAAAGAAGATTTGTGCTGGGAGGGGAGATGGGGGATTTTTTGCCAGGAGGAAGAGGGGGAATTTGGGCTAAGAGGAGGGATTGGGGGGGGGGGGGGTTGTGCTGGCAGGAGGGATTTGGGAGAGAAGATTTGTGCTAGGATAGAAAGTTTAAGAAGAAAGGGGTATGTGCTAGGCAGGTGATTTTTTGGGTAAGGGAGATTTGTGCTAGGAGGGGGGATTTTCGGTTTGAAATTTTTGCACGGGGGGGGGGGGCTGTCAGGTAGGTTGTACGGGCCCCCGTGATTTCTAACAGTGGCCCTGCTGGTAGTAATTACATAGTTTCCAGCTTGAACCAATGTATTTATGTACAGTATGTCCCACACCTGTTGGATCCCCGTGGAAGCTGGAAATCATTGTAGAAGGCAACATTGCCACTAGCTTTTGGGTCCAGTAAAGTGCGGCTGCCCTGCTGCACTGTGAACACAAGGAAGCTCACTTGGCAGGGGCACCATTCAAAGAACACCTTGCATTTTTTCAAAGCATTCTCTGATTGGACAAGGTGAAGAGGTGGGCTGTGGTATCACAACCTTCACCTCATCCAGTCACAAAACACTTTGCATGTATTGTGAAAATGCAAAGTGCTCTGTGAATGGCATCTGTGCTGAGCCAGCGATCCCCTGTGTTCAAAAAGCAGCAGGGCAGCCACTCTGCACTGAACCTGAAAGCCAGCAGCAATCACCCAGAAGTGAGTGGCAATCACTGTAGTAGAGGTGCCTAATACAGTGATTTACAGCTACTACTGGGACCAGCTGGACCAATGTAACTATGGAAAAATTCTATATTTGGAATTCAACTTAAAGAAGAACTCCATGAAAAAATGTTATTCTCCCATGGGTTAACTGCTCCTTTTGTCTAGGGGCGCAAAGGAAAGCTGTACTTACCCAGGCCTTCGATCTTCCAGAAAACCGCACTCCACCATGGACTCGTGCCCCGTGGACTGGTCTTGCCGTCCTCACATCCAGAGCCGGTGTATGTGATGACATTAGGAACAGTCCATTCACAAGACTGCTAACGTGCAGGGGGGGCAGGCGCGGCAGGGACCAGTCCTGTGGTCGGCAGATTAGGTAAGTATATCTCCACTCTGCAATCCCCTAGACAAAAACAAACAGTTAACCCATGCATTGCAGACATAGCCCCACTGCATGTGAAAATACATTTTTTCCCCGGATTTCTTCTTCAACCACTTGCCGATAGTGCTATAGCAAAATTACGGCTACAGCGCGGTCAGCTAGTTCTGGGAGGGCATCATATGACGTCCTTCTGTGATTGCACCCAGTGGATGCCCACTGTGGTGCATGGGCAGTGCGCTCTTACCCAGAGCTGGGTAAGGGGGCCAATCACATCGCCCCTTTACCACGTAAGCAGTTGTGTCCAATCACAGCTGATCACGATGTAAACACAAGATGGTTATCAGCATTCAGCGTAAGGAGAGGAGAGCCGGTAACTGGCTTATGTGAAAGAAACATCTACACTGATTATTAGTGCAGCCCCAACAGAGCCCACCAGAGCTGCCTATCCAACATTTTTGGTCTTTTTTATGTTTATTTAGCAAAACATAAAAAAAAAGATGGTGATCAAATACCACCAAAAGAAAGCTATATTTGTGTGAATTTTTTTTAAAATAAAAATGTCATATGGGTACAGTGTAGCATGAACGCGCAATTGTCTTTCAAAGTGTGACAGCTCTGAAAGCTGAAAATTTGCCTGGGCAGGAAGGAGTAAAAGTGCCCAGAAGGCAAGTGGTTAAGGCTCCATGCACACTATAAGCTAAAAAAATGCCAGAAAAATGTTGGATGAAAAATGCTCAGATTACGTGCCAGCTTTTAGCAGCAGTTAGGATCATTCAGTTATTCTCTGCTGGAAAATCGCTCCCAAAAACGCAAAAAAAAAAAAGTTTTTTTTCTGCTCCTAGAAGCTGAAACTTCAAAAACACTTCTAGACTAAAATAATGTGTATGGACACATGGGATAACCCTATTTGCTTCTAGAAGTAGAAACAAAATGCTTAAAAGCTGCTGCTAGGAGCGTTTATTTGTGCATGGAGCCTAAGGGCTCATGTACACACAGACTAGGTTGACTGATTGCTGCATTTTACAGCCAGTGGTCAAAGTGTTCTTTCCCTGAATGCGATTCTTCCACGATCAGGAGAGGAAGGTTGAGGGAGGTTGAACCTCCCCTAACCACAGCAGCTCCTAAACTTTTGTCAAAGCTTATGTATACATTGGCTGACAGCTGATCACATGGTAAAGTGCCTGCTGTGATTGGCCCTTTACTTCGATCAGTAATTAGCCGAGTCCCAAAGGACTCATCCATCACAGAGTGCATGGGCAGCGTGAGAATTGGAGGACGTCCATGTACGCCCTCTCGCCATTTTAAGCCCGTGCTGTTGCCATCTTTCGGTTATAGGGCGGGCGCCAAGTGGTTAAACTGAATGGGTTGTTTTACAATATGATAGTTTACAATCACTTTAAGAAAGGCTCATTTGGAAAATCTCTCTCCTGCTGTTCATCTCCAAATATATAACTGCACTCTGTATGCTTGGCTAAGCACCTCAGCTACCATACCTGGCCCCCTTCTGTGTTTCAGATATGAGCTAGCAGGAGATATATAACACAAGTAGGCATACTGTACCATTTTGTCCAGACTGTGCAAATACACAAGGGCCCTTTAGTACTTAAATCACATTTATACGAGATGTGAGTCAGGTGGCTGCTGGGACCCCTCCAAATATTTTTGCTTAAACTGTAATTGAATGAGGTGCACAAACATTGGTCTCCTGCCAGAGCCCTTTGGTGACTTGGTCCACCACTGAACTGTAGATAAGTCTCTTCTTTCCTGCTCTTCAGCGTCTTTCCCAACAGGCACACTAATTTGAATTGTGTAGCTTCATTGCAGAAGAGGATGGTGATTTCATTGAAAACAAAAAAAATTAGAAGAGATTTAGGATTAAATTTAGCAGCCTTTTTTGTTGAACACATTCATTGACAGAATGAAGGATGTTACCATTGCCTCTTCTTTATCTAGGAATGTACCAGCTCCTTAGCAGATAGTAGTGCATACCAGTACCCATTTTGCAATTATCCATAGGACCAGCTCAGGACTTGTGTGACTGGGTCACAAGATTGTGGGACCAGATCCAATCCTATGTGATCCCACCCATCCAGCAGACGGAACATGCCATTACCTCCCTACAGAGGGAAGCAAGAAGATAAGCTCTATTCCTGCCAGCAGAAAACTAAGATTCCCTTGACAAGAATATTAATTGTTTAGAAGCAGTGTATGGCCAAGAAATAATATTGGGAGACCTCGAGGACAATTTCTTCAATAAAAAGCAAAAAACAGGATAATTCTATTTCATTCCACAGCATGCAAAGGAACTGCAAGACATGGAAGCAGAGATGCACCACAGGGAAAGGGGCAGAGCAGAATGGTCTGGCTGGGATGATGCTGACAGATGGCTAAAGGAACATGGACTGCTGCCCGACAAGATCAGAGAAACCTTGCAAGAGAAAAAGAGAAGTAATTCCCATATGAATTTTCACAAACTGTTAGAAGCAACCATAATGTGTCAGGGACCGAAACATACAGGCTCGGATGCACCCATGGCCTTCACAAGTGGTAAATCGATAGACCCACCTGCAACTGTTATACAGTTTATAACTGCAAAAGCTAAAAATGATAAGAAAAGAGCATTTAAAAAATATTAAAATAAAGGTACACTATCATCTTTTAAATGTTACAAAGAATATAACAGAATATGTAAAAAGGAAATCAAGGACGCAAAAATTCAAAACGAACGACAGATTGCAAAAGATAGTAGGACAAACCCCAAAAAATTCTTCAAGTATATTAATAGTAAAAGGGTCAGTTTGGAGCATGTAGGCCCTTTACAAAATGATCTAGAGTGGGTGTCACGTACCTGATCCAAAGCTGATATGCTGAGAGAGGCTCCCCTTGCGGCTGAACGCAGTGTACCTCTGGAGTTGAGACAGAGGATACAGTGCATAAAGAAGCACGGGTCACCAGTAAAGAAGGGTGAGCTGGAACTGCAGGAACCAGGAGAGCAGGGGATGGAGATCAGTCCTTATAATCTGCTGTAGCAAACACCTGGCGGGGGTGCAGCGCCCTTCTTATGGCAGATTGGTGATAGTGCAGATAACACAGTCTGTAATTTAGGCCTGTATAGAACTGATAAGGAAATAAGGCAGAGTCCATAATGCAGACCAGGGATCAAACACAGGTGAGCAGATAACAGCAAGACTGCTTAAGCAGACTGATGATCAGGTTCCAAGGATCAGGCAAAGAGAAGTCCGTAAGATAAGCCAAGGGTCAAGGCACAAGAGATCAGGCAAGAGGAGTCCATGAGGCAAGCAGAGGGTTAAACACTGGAGATCAAATCGGAGCAGGTCAAAAGCCAAGCTGGGTCACAACAGGAAGCAAACAGGTGAAGCAAGTTCAGGTTCAGGAACACAGAAAGCTGAAAGATGATCCAGCAATTAGTGTGCCAAGGAGCCAACCTTTTATAGGTCAACAGAGAGCCTCATTGGTCACGGCTTGTGTGCGCATTGCGCAGTTGAGTCCTTCTTGTGCGCATGCTCGCAAGGATGCGCTGATAGGGCCTATGACAGTGGGTGACTGGGGACAAAGAGAAGGCAAACTTATTAAATACTTTCTTCAGCTCTGTGTATACAAAGGAGCATGGGGGAGCTCATGTCACAAAATGGGGGTGGTAGTGACACAGTCCCAAATTATCCACAATGGCTCAAAAGTGAAATGGTCCAGAAGTATTTAGACAGAATAAATGTAGATAAAGCACCTGGACCAGATGGCATCCATCCACGGATCCTAAAAGAATTGAGCTTGGTCATTTCAAAGCCATTGTATCTAATTTTTAGGGACTCCTTAATGACTGGAATAGTACCACTGGATTGGCGTAGGGCCAATGTGGTGCCCATATTTAAAAAGGGATCAAAGCGTTTACCAAGTAACTATAGACCTGTTAGTTTAACTTAGATAAGATACTGGAGAGTTTAATAAAAGACCACATAGAAGAGTTCTTGTTGGAAAAATGTTTTAAAGCAACAGACAGCATGGATTCATGAAAGACAGAAGTTGTCAAACAAACCTGATTTCTTTTTATGAAGAGGTAAGTAAACCCTTGGACAGAGGGGTGGCTGTGGACGTGGTATAATTGGATTGTATCCAAAGTAGCAACACACCACTTTAACAGCAGAAGCCAGCATGAGATGATTAGTCCACAAATGG
Source organism: Glandirana rugosa (assembly GCA_018402905.1). Lineage (NCBI taxonomy): Eukaryota > Metazoa > Chordata > Amphibia > Anura > Ranidae > Glandirana > Glandirana rugosa. Next base: position 177,266 of record BLSH010444791.1, read on the forward strand.
CATACCCGTAACAGGTGCTCTGGCTCAGGACGTCTCCCCAAATCCAATAGGAAAATGCATTCAAAGTACACTGAAGAGCCAGCACGACTGTAGTTGCAATCTCGTGTGAAGTTTATTGGACAATGACCATGTACAGAAGGAAGCGAAGACACGTTTCAGCACTCAGCCTTGTTCACTGCACTTCCACAAAATACACACAATATATATATATATATATATATATATATATATATACACAGTGTCAAGAGTGCTGGCATCAAATATCCTCCAATCAGGTGATGTCTTCAATTAGGGAAAAGACCCAGCAGTCTTGTTAGATATCGTTTCCCTGTTAACAATAAGCAAGAAAAGTAAAAAACTATTTAAAAATTGTACCTTAACAGGGAAAGGATAAATACGTATGATTAAAAAGAACCATGGATTCAAATGACATATTTGATGTTAACGACTTAGAAGATACAAGTTACAAATGAATGAAAAGAGAGGGATGGCTAACGTAAAAACAGATCAAAATCTTACCTATGGTTCATACCAAAGGGAACCCTAGTGTGAAGGTTGAAGATCCACCACACTTCACGCTCCAGGAGCCTATGATAAATATTGTTGCCCCGGGGTGGATCTCCAACCTTCTGTAAACCATAAAATGTAAAAGAAGACATGTTGCCTAGGTGTTGATGCTTGAAATGTTTTGAAACGTTTGAGAGTCCTTTGTCTCACTCATAAGAAGGCCCATGGTAGTGCTCACGTATGCGCTTTCTTAAAGGCCTGTTAGTACATCCTACATACTGAATCTGGCAGGACGTGCACTCCACTGCATAAACTGCATTCTGCCTGCCACAGTTAATGTGTTCTTTAATTAGTACATTTTTGCCAGTGGAGCAGGACTGTACTACTTTAGATTTTTTGGTATGTTTAATGCAGAATGTGCAAGTGCTCACGCCACAAGCGAATGAGCCTGTGGTGTGTAGCCGTGTTTTCTTGCCAACCTTAGATTATAACAAGCTAGGGGAGAATATATCCCCTAGTGTGGTGGCTCGCCTACTGGAGAACCTTCACCCAGCTGTTAATATCGGAACAAGATCTTTGTCCATAGAGAGTATAGGAAGATGTTTAAGTAAAATTCTAGTAATTTGTTTGTATTCATGTGAGTAGGTGGTGACAAAGGTGATGGGGTTTGACCTTACTCTATGGGCTCTTTCTTTATGGAGGGATTGTTTTAAAAGGGTTGTTCTCTCTTTCCCTTTAGCTATATTGATAGCCCTGCTGATATCCTTTTGTCTATAGCCACGTTGTTGTAACCTATTGCTCACTCTATCACACTCTTCCTTAAATACATTTGTTATAGAACAGTTGCATCTGGTTCTTATAAACTCCTCAACCGGTATTGATCGTACCATGTGTGGGGGGTGGCAACTTGTTGCCAATAGCAAAGTATTACCTGCGCATCTCTTCTGATAGGTGCGAGTGCACACAGTCCCTGTGGAGCTACAACCTAACAAGGTAATATCCAAAAAAAGTATGCTCTCCTCTTAAAACTCAAGACTGAATTCCAAATTGAGAGAATTAGAATTCATGTCCGAGATGAAGGACGCTATGTAATCCTTGGGGGCCCTGCCACACCAAGAGCAGGTCGCCAATGTAGCGACCGTACCACTTGATGTGGTGCCTATATATGTTGGATGGTGAGAAGAGACACATCTCCTCCCACCACCCCATATATAAATTGGCTAGAGATGGAGAAAATTTGGCCTCCATGGAGGCATCTCTGCTTTGCAAATAATAAGTCCTATCAAAAACAAAAAAATTGTGTTTGAGTAGATAATCTACAACATGAATAATGTACTCTTTAAGTTCCAAACTGTAAGAGCTGTAGCATTGAAGATGATGTCTTAACGCTTCATGTGCCAACTCATGCGGTATGCAGGAGTATAAGGACTGGGACGTCCATAAATATCCAAGTATAGTTTTGCATCCATTTCAGATGTTGTATATCAGAATGGACCGCAGAGGTGTCTTTGATATACCCAGGTAGCCTGACAACAAGAGGATGTAAAAATTGATCGGCCCAGTGTCCCAGTCTCTCTAAAAAAAAACCAATGCCAGTGACAATTGGTCGCCCTTGAAGTGGAGTTTTATATAACTTAGGCAAATGGTGAAAGACCGGGACTACTGGGTCAGCAACAAATAGATATTCAAACATCCTGTCTGTCAAGATTCCCAGATCTCGACCTTCATCATTCACTTTTATCTTCTAAGTCGTTAACATCAAATATGTCATTTGAATCCATGGTTCTTTTTAATCATACGTATTTATCCTTTCACTGTTAATGTACAATTTGTAAATAGTTTTTTACTTTTCTTGCTTATTGTTAATAGGGAAATGATTTCTAACAATATTGATATTGAAGACATCGCCTGATTGGAGGATATTCGATTCCAGCACACTTGGCACTGTGTATATATATATATGTGTTGTGTGTATTTTGTGGAAGTGCAGTGAGCAAGGCTGAGTGCCAAAACGCGTCTGCACTTCTGTCTGTACATGGTCACTGTCCAATAAACTTCAGATGAGATTGCAGCTACAGTCGTGGCGGCTCTTCAGTGTACTTTGAATGCATTTTCCTATTGGATGTGTGGAGATGTCCTGAGCCAGAGCACCTGTTACAGGTATGCCGTTTGTGGACTAATCATCTCACTCTGGCTTCTGCTGTTAGAGCGGTGTGTTGCTACTTTGGATGGACTCTTTTTCTCTCCTCACACCACGCTCTGTTCAAGCCAGAGATTGATACAAATTACATGGCACTTACTGGCAATCGTTTTTACATTCAGCATTTCTGGACTCTGATCTTGCAGTGTATTTAACACACGTTTCTTGTCTAAGACAACATGGATCGACATTTAAAAGTTTCCCAAGTGTACACAAAGGACCCAACCCCCACAACAGGAGTTGGTATGTACTTCTTTGTTTAATCTGCTAAATAGCTCTGATTAAAGAAACAAAAATCTGGTGGGATGTGGAGAGCCTTAAAAAGTATATAGAGGAATCTATGGTCCCCAGAGGATTAAGAATAAAGAAATTCCCTCCACTGTGTACCCTGACAACGTTATAACTGAATGGAAGAACATACTATCTAAATGTTCCCTTGACCTGATGTTTCTGAGGAGGAGAAATGGGGAAATTGATTCCATCCGTAACTCTTTGAAGATATATCACAATACTCAATTATATACAACATTAAATACAGGGGTACAAGAATTTCTTGAAAGGATGGAACAAACTCATGGATGGTAAGAGACAAAAGCTTCTCAGAGACTTACAGGACTATGAAAATGGATTGGTTTATGTATTTAAAGGTTTGGACAGACCACATTCAATTTTGAAAAGCAGGAAACAATCCAGACGTCGTACATTGAGACATGTAAGTTTCAACTCCCCTACACAGTCAGATTCACAGTCGGAAGCTTCAGGTGTCACAGATGGAGCATCTGGGGCTTTATCGCGGGGCAGTGCCCCGCCTGTGTTCTCTAAGGATTCCAATAGATCAGGAACCAATCCATCAAAAAACTATCAGCTTCCATCAGGTGCCACCACACGGAAAAAATCAACAAAAGGAAAACAAGATGAGGGTGCCGGACCAGTAAAGAGACAATATTACCCTCGCCAAACAAAGAGCAAGAAATGAATACAGGGGAAACTGCCAATCTGGACTCTGGTAATACAGTCAATGTGGTTAATTTATTCTGTGTTCAGTCTTCTGATGCTGAGTTGTCTCTCTTATTAAAAGGTCTCTCTTTCTCAGCCAATACACATTTTGATATTTTTGGGACCTTATTAGATGTGAACCGGTACACCCACAATGTGGTGCTTAAAAAACACTTCTGTGCCGAATCTTCTCCCACATTGTCCCAGCTTGAGATCCCCCCGAGTGATGACTCTATGATTTGCAGGACTTGGCTGTTAGGTCTGCTCTGGAGACTCTGCAATCGGAGACTGTTGGTGGTCTGCATGGCATCTCCACTCATGACATTAGTTTTATTTCTATCTAGTGCAAACTCACAGTTGGGCCATAGAGTCGTTTCAGTCATTGGTGGAAAAAGATCTGGTCCAGTTGCAGAATAAATTAGAGAAAACCAAATATTTTCTAGTGACAACTTAACTAGATCAGAGAGGACTGCTATAAAAGCATTGAAGTCTCATGCGGTAATTAAATAGGCCGATAAGGGGGTTTCTGTCTTCATTTTAGATTCTGATACTTACAAATCGGAAGCCTTACATCAGTTGGGAGATATGTCTACATATTGCAAACTCCCTAACGATCCTACTTTAGATTTTAAACTACAGCTCTCCCACCTCCTAGATGAAGGTCGAGATCTGGGAATCTTGACAGACAGGATGACTGAATATCTACTTGTTGCTGACCCAGTAGTCCCGGTCTTTCACCATTTGCCTAAGGTACATAAAACTCTTCTTCAAGGGCGACCAATTGTCACTGGCATTGGTTCTCTTTCTGAGAGACTGAGACACTGGGTCAATCAATTTTTACAGCCTCTTGTCATCAGGCTACCTGGGTATATCAAAGACACCTCTGCGGTCCTTTCTGATATGCAACATTTGAAATGGATAGAAAACTATACTTGGATATCTATGGATGCAAAGTCGTTATACTCCTGCATACTGCATGAGTTGGCACTTAAAGCATTAACACATCATCTTCAATGCTACAGCTCTTATGGTTTGAAACTTAAAGAGTTCATTATTCTTGTTGTAGATTTTCTACTCAAATACATTTTTTTTGTTTTTGATGGGACTTATTATTTGCAACACAGAGGTGCCTCCATGGGGGCCAATATTTCTCCATCTTTAGCCAATTTATATATGGGGTGGTGGGAGGAGATGTGTCTCTTCTTGCCATCCAACATATATAGGCACCACATCAAGTGGTATGGTCGCTACATTGACAACCTGCTCTTGGTGTGGCAGGGCTCCCAGGATGACATAGCGTCCTTCATCTCAGACATGAATTCCAATTCTCTCAATTTGGAATTCAGTTTTGAGTTTTAGGAGGAGAGCATAATTTTTTTGGATATTACCTTATTAGGTTGTAGCTCCACAGGGACTGTGTGCACTCGCACCTATCGGAAGAGATACGCAGGTAATACTTTGCTATTGGCAACAAGTTGCCATCCCCCACACATGGTACGATCAATACCGGTTGGGGGTTTATAAGAACCAGACGCAACTGTTCTACAACAAATGTATTTTAGGAAGAGTGTGACAGAGTGACCACTAGGTTACAACAACGTGGCTATAGACCAGGGGTGTCAAACTTGATTTCATCGTGGGCCGTATGAGCATTATGGTCGCCCTGAAAGGGCCGGTTGTATATCTAAGACTAGATGTTCAAAGCACCACCCCCCCTTACAACTGATGGCAAGAGCTCCCCCCACCATCAGAAGTCAAGGGTCCCCCACCCTTCCTTACATCACAGTGGGGGCAGAGCTGAGAATTAGAAAGTGCAGGGTCTGGAGGAGGACCAGAGGAGAGCTGGAGTCTTCTGAATGCTGAGACCAGGGGAGATGAAGATGAGGGGGTGCTGCAGCTGCACAGAGAGACAGACTACTGAGACAGGGGTGGTGGAGATGAGGGGAGTGCTGCAGCTGCAGGACAGGTGTGAGGGCCACATGAAATGACCTGGAGGGCCGGATTCGGCCCCCGGGCCTTGTGTTTGACACCTGTGCTATAGACCAAAAGATATCAGCAGGGCTAGCAATATAGCTAAAGCAGTGGTTCTCAACTCCTGTCCTCGGGACCCTCCAACAGGCCAGATTTTAAGTATTACCTTGGAGAGATGCAGACTAGAATACTGCAATCACTGAGCAGCAAATTATATCACCTGTGATGTATTTCAGTTATCCTGCAAACCTAGCCTGTTAGTGGGTCCCGAGGACCGGAGTTGAGAACCACTGAGCTAAAGGGAAAGAGAGAACGACCCTTTTAAAACAATCCCTCCATAAAGAAAGAGACCATAGAGTAAGGTCAAGCCCCATCACCTTTGTCATCACCTACTCACATGAATACAAACAAATTACTAGAATTGTACTTAAACATCTTCCTATACTCTCTACAGACAAAGATCTTGTTCCGATATTAACAGCTGGGTGTAGGTTCTCCCCTAGCTTGTTTCAATCTAAGGTTGGCAAGAAAACATGGCTACACACCACAGGCTCATTCACTTGTGGTGTGAACACTTGCAGTGCAGATTCTGCATTAAACATACCAAAAAATCTTAAGTAGCACAGTCCTGCTCCACTGACAAAAATTTACTAATTAAAGAACACATTAACTGTGGCAGGCAGAATGTAGTTTATGCAGTGGAGTGCACGTCCTGCCAGATTCAGTATGTAGGATGTACTACCAGGCCATTAAGAAAGCGCATACGTGAGCACTACCATGGGGTTTCTTATGAGTCAAACAAAGGACTCTCAAACGCTTCAAAACATTTCAAGCATCAACGCCTAGGCAACATGTCTTCTTTTACATTTTATGGTTTACAGAAGGTTGGATATTTATTGCAGGCTCCTGGAGCATGGAATTTGGTGGATCTTCAACCTTCACACCTTTGGTATGACCCATAGGTAAGATTTTGATCTGTTTTTACGTTAGCCATCCCTCTCTTTTCATGCATTTGTAACTTTTATCTTCTAAGTCGTTAACATCAAATATGTCATTTGAATCCATGGTTCATTTTAATCATACGTATTTATCCTTTCCCTGTTAGTGTACAATTTGTAAATAGTTTTTTACCTTTCTTGCTTATTAATAGGGAAACGATATCTAAGAAGACTGCTAGGTCTTTTCCCTAATTGAAGACATCACCTGATTGGAGGATATTTGACTCCAGCACTCTTGACACTGTGTATATATATGTGCTGTGTGTATTTTGTGGAAGTGCAGTGAGCAAGGCTGAGTGCCAAAACGCGTCTGCGCTTCCTTCTGTACATGGTCATTGTTCAATAAACTTCACATGAGATTGCAACTACAGTTGTGCCGGCTCTTCAGTGTTCTTTGTATACTTGGATTTTGCTAAAGCGTTTGACACAGTTCCCCACAAAAGGCTAATGTGTAAGGTAAAGTCTACAGGCCTGGAAATATCAGTTTGTAAATGGATATAAAACTGGATAAAACACCAAATTCAGAGAGTAGTGGTTAATGATTCTTACTCTGAATGGTCTAGAGTTCTTAGTGGTGTACCCCAAGGTTCAGTGTTGGAGCCCTTACTTTTCAATATATTTGTAAATGATATAGGGTCTGGGATTAAAAGTACCCTTTCAGGGTTTGCAAATGACATCAAGCTGCAATGGAATAACATCCTTTACAGAATGTCTCCAACTTACAAGCAGACCTCAATGCACTGTTTGATTGGGCGACTATGTGGCAAATGAGGTTTAATGCAGATAAATGTTAAGTTATGCACTTGAAGCTAAGAATATGCATGCATCGTACATACTAGGGGGAGTACAACTGGGGAAATCCATAGCGGAGAAGGATCTGGGGGTTTGGTAGATCATAAACGTAATAATGGCATGCAATCCAAAGCAAGCAAAATCCTTTCTTGTATTAAGAGAGGTATGGACTCTGGAGAGAGAGATATCATTTTTCCCTGGGGAGTAACGATAGGGGTTGCAGGGGTTGCAATTGCAACCGGGCCCCATGGTCCAGGGGGCCCATGTGCTTCCCTTGTACACCTGAATAGGAGGGATGGCGGGGGTGGCATTTAGAGGACCCAATCTCCTCCATTTTCCTCTATCCAGTTTACTTGTCTTCTGCTGTTCCCAGGGCCCCTGTGTGCTTCCCTGGTCCCCCTGGGGCCTGCTGCAGAACTTGTGAAAGGGCCCCACTGCAGTATCGTAATAAAGGGACCCACGATAGGCGTAAAGGGCCCCAGGATCAGTGGGAATTGCCCTGGCCAGGGGGCCCTTCATAATTTCTTGCACCGGGGCCCTGAAGGTTCTAGTTACGCCTCTGATTTTGCCCCTGTACAAATCATTAGTGAGACCTCATCTGGAATATGCAGTTCAGTTTTGGGCACCAGTTCTCAAAAAGGATATCGGGGGGGGCTGGATTGTGGCCAGTGGGGGTAGAAAATCCCCCGCGCCCAGCATCAATGAGAAGAAACATTGATGCAGGGTTGGTGGTCAGCAGGAGAAGTGCCCCATTATTGGTATCTGTAGAACAAATAGTGTATCCATCATTGGTGTCAATGGGAGGAATAGTGCCTCAAGGGCCAGATAAAGGCTAGCAAAGGGCCACAGCAAAGGGAGTATAAATCCCAAAACTTCCCTCTCTCAGCAGCTCAGAGGCCACACCTGATGAGGTAGAGATAGCAAGAGATTTGCAGCAAGGTGATGAGCCCTCCACTGTGGGAACCGGTGTACAAGCAGCCAGGCCAGAGCTCAACAGCACATAGCTTTTCCAGACAACTCAGCTACTGTGGGAAGGCCATGTTTGTGCAGCTTTCGCAATCATTATTCCGCATTCCATGCATGTTTTTGCCCTTCTGAGGCTGTTTTGCATTATTATGGGCCCCCTGTTCGAGTCGAACGCATGTTTGACTCGAACATCGGGGGTTCGCCTGTTCGGCACATCCCGAACATTATGGGGCGTTCGCAGGAATTTCGAGCACCCCATAATGCATTCCAATTGCGGGCAAATGCCGCCCGCTAATTGGCCAAAGCATACACATGACCTGCATGCTTGGCCAATCACAGGGCACTCTGTTGTGAGAGCTATGATTGGCCAAAGGCAGGGTGCCTTTAGCCAATCACTGCTCAGCAGCCTCAATCCACACCCACAGTATATAAAGCTGCTTATACAGCGGCTCTATGTACTGTGTGTGACAGTGTGTATAACAAGAGAGACAGCTTAGCTAGCGGTGCTGTAGGCATTTTAGTGTAGACAGTGAAATATACCAGCTAGTGAGATCTGTGTACAGTCAGTTAGTGCAGGCAGTTTAATGTAGAGAGTGAGATACATACTAGATAGATAGCCGATCTGTATACAGTCAGTTAGTGCAGTCAGTTTAGTGTAGAGAGTGAGATATACGCTAGATAGATAGCCGATCTGTATACAGTCAGTTAGTGCAGGCAGTGCAAGAATATATATGTACCTCAAATGATATATATATATATATATATATATATATATAAAATATATATTATCTATATATAAAAATATATATATATATAATGCAATGCCTTTAGTGTAGACTATATACAGCTAATTCAGTGTATAGTATATAGCACCCGTTCAGGCAGTGCAAAAAATATATATATATGTACCTTCCATAGTATATATATATATATAATGCAATACCTTTAGTGTAGACTATATACAGTTAATTCAGTGTATAATATATAGCGTCCGTTCAGGCAGTGCAAGAATATATATGTCATAGTACCATATAGGATAGATGGAATATACCTTCCATGGTATATATATATATATATATATATATATACAGTTG
>BLSH010444791.1:198675-217544 GCA_018402905.1 Glandirana rugosa
TGAAAATATTATATTTAAAGTATAGGGTAATCACCTATAATAGTATAGTTGAATTGTATTGCTTTTGGTACTCAGTTATAAGCAACTGCCAATAAAGATAGGACAAACATTGTCTCCAATATATCTCATAATGAAAAACTTAGTAGGTACTTGAAAGCATCACTTACTTGCTGAGTAGGATATACTACCAAAAAACAACCTGGGGGTGGTTTATACAGTCTGATTTGAGAAATCGCAGCGGTTCAACAAAAGTTGCTCAACAGATTTTGGTTCATATAGTCAGCAAAAACTGTGGGATAGATAATTTATATTATAAAAGTATTTTAAGGAGCGAAGAATGGAGACCTCCAACAAAAGATACATATATATATATTAATCTTTTGTGGGGATAAACAACATCCATTTGCATACAAAAGGTACAACCAAAAATTAGCCCCATATTCAAACACACACCCACCTGCAGAGTAGTTATAAAGATACACCAGTGAATAGCCCAATAATCACACTGCGTCAACTAGTTACCTAAGTACATTCTTGCCAAGCTAATACCCAGGGTATGTAATTTTGTATTCAAAACTCCAAAAAGGGTTTACAGCTAGAATGATGTACATACCTAAACAGCACCTCAGAATCGCTTCCACCCCCAGCCAGCAGCCATGGTTGTGGGCTGCCATGCTGGCTTATATGCGCCCTCCACTCAGCCGGCGTCTGACGTCACCGGCCGAGTGCGGATGTATTCCCCGCAATGCGCATGCGCCAACCATATCATGAGACCCTGCCAGGACCACAAACCCCAGAGTGCATCAGGGTAGTGCACAGTGACGAGTAGGGTGGAGGAATCCACCCACTCGTACATCACTGGTCCGACGCCCAATCCAGGAAAAGCAAGATGGAGTAATGCAATCTAGTGATACAATGCAAAGTCGTACACGATCGGTGGCAAGCCACAAAGGGGGAGGGAACTGGCGCTAGGTAGCGCCTCCCGTGTCCGTACAATCCCCAAGCCGGCCTGAAGCTCCGCCAACTGGGTGCAGTGTAAGCCCAGCAACCCAAGGCCGATCCTGGCCCATGGTGCAAGCACAACCGCTGGCACGGGGGGGGGGGCCCAAGGATGGAAAACGGGTCAAGCTAGGATGAAGACCCCAATGGGGGACTCCACCTACATGTCCACACGACATGATAATAATGTGTTTCAAAACTGAAGCAAATCTAAACATCCCATCTTTAGACATTAATACAATATCATTAATTGTACAGTTTATACAAATTCGAAATGTGTACAAAATTAACCATAATTCTAAACAATTCAAGTATACAGTAAATAATAATTAATAGCATTACTGATTGGGCAATCTAAGTAATATACAGTTTTAATACTGATAGGTTGTAATAGTCATAATTTCATTGTCAAATAATTGGTGTCAAACTTAGTCCCCCAAAATAAAGGGGGAAAAAAAAAGAGGGGAAGGGGGAAAAAAGTAGGAAAAGACACGGATTGGGGGGCACGGACAGGAAGGGAAGATACAGGGCTCAGAACCATGGAACAGGTTTTTTTTAGGAGTATAGAAACGGTTTAAAGCTAAGATATTCATTAAACCCCGGATACTCAGTGGCTCTAAGATTATAGATCCACCTTGCTTCGATTTTGAGTTTCACTATCTATACTACCCCCTCTGAGATGTTGGGGGAGATGTTCCAAAACCCAGAATTTGATACATTTCGCATTAAAATTGTGCTTTAAACCTACATGTCTCGCTATAGCAGTGGGCATCTTCTTCTTCTTTATAGGCTTAATATGATCTCCAATACGTATAGAGAATACACGTTTAGTTTTGCCCACATAAAACCCCCCACAATCACAGGTGGCAAGATACACCACCCCAATGGAGTCACATGTGACCAAATGTTTGGGGCGGTGGATCCCCCCACCTGGGAGGTAGGTGACTGAACTATTTGCCAGATAGGGGCATAAGTCGCAGTGCCCACAAGAGAAAGTGCCCACCTTGGAAATGCTCCCTTCCATTGAGAGTTCAAAATGACAACGTACTAGTTTATCCCTCAAAGAGGGAGCCCGCCTGAAAGTAATCTGTGGATATTCACTAATGAATGGTTTTATTTGTGGGTCAGCTCTTAGAAGGGGCCAATATTTCTTGATGATGTTTTTGATTTTATTATGGTCCGACGAATATCCAGTGATAAATCTAATTGGTTGGTCCCCCTTGTTTTTGGGTTTAGGAAATAATAGGGACTGTCTGTCCTTGTTCTTGGCTCTCCTATACGCACGTTTGAGGCATGAATGGGTATAGCCCCGTTTCCTCAATCTAGTATATAGTTATTTAGAAGCTCTATCAAATTCTTTTGAGTCAGTACAATTTCTCCTGATTCTAAGATATTGACTATAAGGTATACTATCAATTAATGGCTTAGGGTGTGCACTTGCTGCATGCAAGATGGTATTACCCGCTGAGGGTTTCCTGTAAAGAGCCGAGCACAAACATCCATCACTGTCGACAGATAGTTGAACATCCAAAAAATTCACAGATTTTTGACTGTAGTCAAATGTAAATTTAAGGTTGTAGTCATTAATAGATATCGCTGCAAAAAAACTGGAGAAACTCCTGCCCTGTGCCCGTCCAAATAATAAGGACATCATCAATGTAACGATACCAAGCCGCCACATGCACCAAAAATGATGATAATGTTTCATCTGCGAGCATATCCCTCTCCCACCCCCCCAGGTACAGGTTTGCATACGATGGGGCACAACGAGTCCCCATCGCAACGCCCTGCACCTGGAGGTAGTGGGAGTTGTCAAAAACAAACACATTACGTGTAAGAATATATTTCAACAAATCCAAGACAAACTGGGTATATTTTTTTGCTTCAGGACCTCTCTCTTCTAATAGCCTTTCAATAATCCTAAGTCCATTATTGTGTGGAATGCTATTATATAAACTTTCTATATCCAATGTGACCAACCAACTATCAGGAGGCAAGTGGACACCATCAATCCTCCTTAGGAGGTCAATTGTGTCCTGAACGTAAGAAGCGAGTGCAGTAACATGTGGACGCAGGTAATCATCAATGAGGAGACTGGCATTTTCTGTTAGACCATCACACCCTGAAATGATCGGGCGACCTGGAGGTTTTGTAATTGATTTGTGGACTTTGGGAAGTGCATAGAACGTAGGCGTTCTAGGTTCTTTTTTGTTTAGAAAGTTCCAAGTATCCCCATTAATGATACCACTCTGGAAAGCCTTAAATATAATATTATGATATTCCATTTCAAAATTGCCTAAGACTGATTTGGTAATCCGACGATACCAATCTCTATTATTCAAGATATTCATACACATCTTTTTATAGTCTATTTTGTCCATAATGACGATATTTCCGCCCTTATCAGCCATTTTAATTTCGATATTCGGATTAGATTGTAATGATTTTATAGCTTTTCTCTGTGCAAGTGAGACATTTGGAGAATGGGGAACATTAATTTTCATCTTTTCTAGTTCACTAGTTGTCTGTTGTACAAACGCCCAGATGTTTGGATTGGTGTTTAAAGCTGGGAATGCTGTAGACTTAGATTTAAAGGAGGATGGGAGAGGGAAGGAGACACCCTGGACTGAGATGGTGGGCTGGAGAATCGACCCATCCATCTCAGGACCCCCATACCCCTCCTCCCATAGTTCCATCAAGTCTAATAATGCCTGTTGTTCTTTGATCTCTAGTTGGGATAGAGTATTTCGATCAGAACCCTCTGACCTACCCATTTGTTGATTGTAAAAGGTTTTATAGATTAATTTTCTCGCAAATAAGTGCAAATCTTTTATAGTGAGGAAAACATCAGTTCCGACTTCGGGACAAAATGTCAGTCCCAGCTTTAAAACTGAAGATTCTTCAAATGTAAGTTTATGGGTAGACAAATTGACAATTTCAAGTTCAAGATCCCCATCAATTCCACCCAGAGGATTGGTCACTGGCTGGGATGTGCTGGGGATTCCTGGCCCTTGACTAAAAAAATGGGTGCTATCTTTGGATCTATAGATTGTGCTGAAATAACCGGTGTATCACATAAGGAAGGATGACTCACCTTCGGATCTTGAGTGTTCGGTAGATCGTTAGATACAGAAGTGACTGAAAGTGCCAGGGGTGATGAAGAGGAATTGTGCATAGAAGTGCCGAGTGCTAAGTGCGCTGGAGCTGAGAAAGAGGCCAAAGGCTGTGCTTGTGAAAGTTTAGGACGTGCTGTCTGTGGTCGTCGTGCAAGTGTGGAACCGAGGTGTCGCTGCAACGATTCCGTTGTGAATCTTTCTGGATCTGATTTCCGTCTTTTAGGGAGTCTATCTCCTGATAGATCCCGATAGGTAGTAGATTGAGTAGAGGACACTGAGGAGGAAGAGGAGGAAAGATTAGTGGTGTTTTTCCCTACATGTGCTGAGAATTGAAAGGTAGGTTTCTTAAAGGTCTTAGGCTCATTATGATTGTTCCACCTATATGCATATTCATTCTCATACGCATGTAGGTCTCTTGCAAACTTATTGTCTTTGCTTTTGATGATATCACCTGCGTATCTTTCAATATGTTTCTTTACACACTCCTCCCTTTTAAGAAAATTATCCCTTGCCACTATTGATTGAAAATTATTATACCATTTTATAATACATTGGTCTATTTTTTTCAATTTCATGGTTGTATTGGATGCACAACGTAGCAAGCATTTGAAAAGAGCATGATTGTAAATTTTGTTCCCAGGCATGTTTGAGAGAATCGTCTACTTTACGTAAGTTGGGGAAGATTTGTATTCTCAATCCCCATGGTACAATTTTGTTATCTATATATTTCTCAAAGAATTTTTTGTGCCAGAACACTCTGGTTTTTTTCTCAAGAAGACGTTGTAAGCGAACAAACGCTTTATCCAAATCCTCTTCTGAGATGTCTGAGATATTTTGTGTGTCCTGGACCTGGGTCATGAGACCCTCCCATGCTTCCCCACAGAACCGTGCCATCCCACCTAAAGCAAATTTAACCCCTATATATCACCAATGTTGTTCCAAATAGGACCACCGTTAGTGACCAATGCCTATCTAAAGGATTACACAGACAGATAACTCAAACAATTAAAGAACCGAAAAATTGTACAAACATATATTGATCCTATTGTCTTTTTTGTAAATATATTAATTTAAGAAGAATTTCATTAGGACAAACAAGGGTGGAGATCCAGAACAACGGAACCAATGGGAACCAGGTGTGTAATAAAACACCAAATTTGGAATTTAATGAGAACAGGTGGTCCCTTGTCTGGATATTCTCCTATAGTAAATGCACCTCATCCCCAAATAGGTTAATTTGGTGGATTTTATAAGGAGAGATTGTTCCCTGTGGGATTATCCGGTGCAAAAAAGACAATTTGATCTCACAAAAGTAATCATTTCTTCAATAAAATCTATTTTTATTATTTAATAACATCTGCCAAATGGCTAATATGCCCAAAAAAGGGGCTAAATAAGCAAACCAGCTAGAACACAAAGCTGGAACATTTGTATATAAACATATTTATAGTACATGCGAATAAGGTCAACATCCCGACATGTTTCGCCC
The DNA here is from genome assembly GCA_018402905.1 of Glandirana rugosa. Lineage (NCBI taxonomy): Eukaryota > Metazoa > Chordata > Amphibia > Anura > Ranidae > Glandirana > Glandirana rugosa. Next base: position 204,280 of record BLSH010444791.1, read on the forward strand.
AACATGGGCTTCCTCAGGGGACAAGAGATGACCGATGCACTTTAAAGTTCCAATAACTGCAAATATACAATAGAATTAATACAAAAACAATTTGATACGTGTATTTAAGTACATATAATCAGGTCGTGTGGACAAGACTAACCCTAGGGGAGGGCCATCACTCCCCAGCTCTCACCAACCCACCCGGGACCCCATCCCGACCATAACCAGCATGTCGTTAACTTACCCAACAGGTCAAGCACAAACCATCAGCAGCCACGCTCTGAGGCACCGCCCCTATCAGGGAGCTCCACCTATGGGGCTTGCAGAGGGCACACAAAGTCCAAGCTAGAAAATAGATACAAGTATAGGGTAATCACCTATAATAGTATAGTTGAATTGTATTGCTTTTGGTACTCAGTTATAAGCAACTGCCAATAAAGATAGGACAAACATTGTCTCCAATATATCTCATAATGAAAAACTTAGTAGGTGCTTGAAAGCATCACTTACTTGCTGAGTAGGATATACTACCAAAAAACAACCTGGGGGTGGTTTATACAGTCTGATTTGAGAAATCGCAGCGGTTCGGAATGAAACAATATATCCCCAGTAAAAGTTCCAGCTATGGGGTGAAAGTCTACAAATTGTACGACTGAACCACAGGGTACGTTTATGCCTTCAAAGTCTACGCAGGGAAGGACTCCCAGCTGAATCCCCCTAATTGCCCAGAATATTTAGGTACAACTTTAGGTTGCAACTCATTTACCTGCTCCTGGACAAAGGCTACCACCTGTATGTGGATCATTTTTACACCAGTTTACCCCTGTTCCGGAAACCTCTACAGGAAGAGTACACCAGCTTGTGGCACAGCCAGAAAAAATCGGATGGGCTTTCCTCAAAGATTCGTCAACATGAGGCTTGGAAAAGGAGAGATGGAGAGTCTACGGAATGAGGAAATTCTGGCTGTGAAGTGGAGGGACAGAAGGGATGTGTGTGTATATGTTATCATCTATACACAACAATTCATTAGTAGAGATCCCCAGAAGAAATGGCCCAATACAGAAACCCACCTGTATTCATGATTACAACTTGTACATGGGAGGAGTCAACCTAAACGATCAAATGTTGGAACCCTATTTATCTACCAGAAGAACATAACACTGGTATAAAAAAGTTGCCCTCTATTTTTTTCATTTGGCCATATACAATACCTATGTCATATATCGCAATTCCACCGTAAACCCCAAACCCTTCCTTGGCTACCAGGAGGATATCATCACCACACTTCTATACCCCAATGGCCCACCAGAAAATATTAGATCCAATGTGTGTAGTAGACTCTCCGAGTGCCATTTCCCTGATAAAATACCTCCCAGACCAACAGGTCAAAAACGCCAGAAAAAATGCCGGGTGTGCTCTAGTAGAGGAGTTAAAAGAGACACCACTTATCATTGTGCCCAGTGCCCTTCCCAAACAGATCTATGCATAGGTGACTGCTTCCGGCGTTATCACACCCTAGTCAATTATTGATTCCTCAGTTCCTTTTTCAAGTTTGCACCCCTTATGCCACTGCCTGCTCTGGAACTGACCCTGGCTTGTTATTTGACCATGCTTCTGCCTACCGATTTTGTACATACTTCTGCCTGATCTGGAACTGACCCTGGACTGTTATTCGACCACGCTTCTGCCTACCGATTTTGTACATACTTCTGCCTGATATGGAACTGACCTTGGACTGTTTGACCACGTTTTTTGCCTGCCTCTTGGACTGATCTTGTACCCTGCAACTGGAGTAGTGGGATTCACAACACAGGGGTCTTACATATGTGAGGGGCTCCAGAATGTTTTTTTCTGGAAGAAAACATTGTTTTTATTTTCTCTCTCCCAGATTAGGGTCTGGAGACTCGGAGGCTTCAAAGAGATTGGGTGGGAGAAGCCTCTATCCCTGTCCCCATTCTGTCCTGACCGAGGCCCTACTTCTGCCTGCTGCCTGTAGGACTTATTGCCATCATGCTTCGGCCTGCCGGAAGAACTGACCACACCTCTGCTGCTACCTGGACTATGGACCATGTTTCTGCCTGCTACTAGGACCAATATTATGGCACTGTTGACAATATCTCTTTCTGCACTGACCTTGGACTGTATATGGACAGTATCCTTGCCTGCTGCCTGTACTGACTATGGACAGTATTCATGCCTGTTGCCTGGACAATTGTGTTTGCTGTCCTACTACCAGGACCAATATTTTGGCACTATTGACAATATCTCTGCCTGCACTGACCGTGGACTGTATATGGACAGTATCCCTGCCTGTACTATGGACAATATTCCTGCCTGTTGCCTGGACAATTGCATTCACTGTCCTACTACCAGGACCAATATTTTGGCACTGTTGGCAACATCTCTGCCTGCACTGACCCTGGACTGTATATGAACAATATCCCCGCCTGCACTATGGACAGTTTTCCTGCCTGTTGCCTGGACAATTGCATTCGCTGTGACAATTGTGTTCGCTGTCGCTGACCAAGTCCCTGCCTGCTGCCTGGACCAGTGCTATCCTCCTGTGGACAGCTGCAATACTAAAACCACAGGTAATCTTTTGTTTACCCTTTACTCAGCAGGATGTATTTTGGGGTGTAATTCTTGGTATTTGTAATGCTATGTGTCCTTAGAACACCTGACGGTCTTCCTTGCATGTTGGGCCTCTGTATGTAGCCAGGCTGTGTAAAAGTCTCACACATGTTGTATTTCTATACTTAGGAGGAGTAACAGAATGTATTTTGGGGTGTCATTATTGCCATGTACATGCTATGTATTGGAAATACCTTAGAAATGCGTTTTCATTTTTTTCCCACATTTTCCAAAAACTTCTGGAAAAAAATGAACCATTCAAAAGACTCATTATGCGTCATATATTATACATTGGGGTGTTACCTTTCCAAAATGGGATCATTTTGTGGGCATTTCCATTGTCCTGGTGCTCCAGGGCCTTCAGAATTGTAATAGGTGGTCGAGAAATGAGATGTCTAATTTATGCTTCTAAAACGCCTGGAGGTGCTAGTTCAATGTTGGGCCTCTGTATGTGGCCAGGCTGTGTAAAAGTCTCACACATGTGGTATCGCCATACTCAGGTAGAGTAGCAGAATGTATTTTGGGGTTTCATTTTTGCCATGTACATGCTATGTGTTGGAAATACCTTGTAAATGGACAACTTTGTGTAAAATAAAAAGCGTTTTCATTTTTTTCCCACATTTTGCAAAAACTTCTGGAAAAAAAACAAACTGTTCAAAAGACTCATTATGCCTCATAGATTATACGTTGGGGTGTTAGCTTTCCAAAATGGGGTCATTTTGTGGGTGTTTCCATTATCCTGGTGCTCCAGGGCCTTCAGAATTATAATAAGGGGTCGAGAAATGAGACGTGTAATTTATGCTTCTAGAACACCTGAAGGTGCTAGTTCAATGTTGGGCCTCTGTATGTGGCCAGGCTGTGTAAAGGTCTCACACATGTGGTATCGCCATACTCAGGAGGAGTAGCAGAATGTATTTCGGGGTGTCATTTTTGCCATGTACATGCTATGTGTTGGAATTACCTTATAAATTGATAACTTTGTGTAAAAAAAATGCGTTTTCATTTTTTTCCCACATTTTCCAAAAACTTCTGGAAAACAATGAACCGTTCAAAAGACTCATTATGCCTCATAGATTATACGTTGGGGTGTTAGCTTTCCAAAATGGGGTCATTTTGTGGGCATTTCCATTATCCTGGTGCTCCAGGGCCTTCAGAATTGTAATAGGTGGTCGAGAAATGAGATGATGAGATGTGTAATTTATGTTTCTAAAACGCCTGAAGGTGCTAGTTCAATGTTCGGCCTCTCTATGTGGCCAGGCTGCAAAAGTGTCCCACACATGTGGTATCACCATACTCAGGAGGAGTAGTAGAATGTGTTTTAGTGTGTCATTTGAGGTATGCATATGCCATGTGAGAGAACTAACCTGTTACAATGACAATTTCGTTGAAAAAAAATAACTAGATACCTTGTAATGTCTACTTTCCAAAAAGGGGTAATTTGTGTTTGTGCTTTGCTGGCTTGTTAGGGTCTCAAGAAATGAGATAGGCCGTCAGTACATCAGGTGTGGTCAATTTTCAGTGATTTGCACCATAGGTTGTAGACTCTCTAAAGCCTCGTACACACGGGACGACAATCGTACTTACGATCATCTCAAATCGTATGTTGGATATTGTAATTTGCATACTGACTGCACTACACGGTCGTACAACCAAAGAAAGATCGTTCAGGTGCATGTAATTAGCATCTGGCCGTTCCTGACTTCGGAGCTTGCGTGTTTTGCACAATACAACTTGTACCAACTTCTCTGTACACACGATACAACGGTCGTATGAACGCTTGTTGGTACGACCAAGTTTTCTAGTTTGCTCATACAACTCCCCTTGTACGACCGTCGTATGTCGGCTGTTCTAATCGCGCATACGAACGATCGATTTCACATACAACAGTCGTTCATAAGACCTGTTGTATACGATTGTCGTCCCGTGTGTACGAGGCTTAACTTTCACAAAGACCAAATAATATACACTAATTTGGGTTATTTTTACCAAAGATATGTAACATTATAAATTTTGGCCAAAATTTATGAAGATAAATTACTAATTTGCAAAATTTTATAACAAAAACGAAGAAAAATGCATTTTTTTTTCAAAATTTTCGGTCTTTTTTTAATTATAGCACAAAAAATAAAAAACCCAGTGGTGATTATATACTACCAAAAGAAATCTCTATTTGTGTGAAAAAAAGGACGCAAATTTCATATCATACAGTGTTGCATGACTGAGTAATTGTCATTCAAAGTGTGAGCGCACTGAAAGCTGAAAATTGGTCTGGGCAGGAGGGGGGTTTAAGTGCCCAGTAAGCAAGTGGTTAATGAAAGATTAAATAAACAAATAGCACTGGATTGGTCTGAAAAGAAAACACTCAATTATATATTGTAAAAACCGACCATATAGCAAAGTGCATAAAGAGCAACAAATTCACACCATGGGGTCATTCAGCAACACAGACACACAAGATCTGATACCTGCCCAGAACACCACAAAGAAAATCATTTTCATCAGAAGAAATACATATCAGGATGCTCAATGATCTTTCTAAATCTCTGTCCTTGTGTAAAAAAAAAAAAATAATACCCTAAATCTATGGTCAGCAATGACATCCAGTGCTTTCTGTATCTTCATACCTGTTACACGCTCTTTTATTTGAACATAAACAGCTGTACAGTGCCAAGTCAATATACTAATCTCTCCCCATTAGTATGCATCATTAATTTAACATTTCTGTTCCTAAGGCTCTGCAACAACTGAATACAATCTGCTGGTGCCTAAAACGTGCATAAAATAGAAACTTTATGTAGCATTTCAGAACCATAGAAATAATTAAGAATATTCACTGAAGCATAGAAAAGAATGTATATACCTCACATAAAATTGACTGTTACTTTAAAACTTTGATATAACTTTAGGGGGCATTTTCAATGACAAAGAGGAAAACACATTTTGGGGAATTGGATAATTAATTTACAACACTTTTCTTGTGGTAGATTTTACCCTCCTTCATGACCAGGCCATTTTTTGCTATTCAGCACTGCGCTACTTTAACCTCCCTGGCGGTATTCTCGAGTGTGGCTCGGGGTGGAATTTCAGTACCAAGAGCGGTAACCCCGAGCCACACTCGGGATTGCATCGCTGGATCTAGGCAATGTTACTTACCTTGTCCCCTGGATCCAGCAATGTCCTCCCACGGTGTCAGCGTGTCTCTCCGCCGCCGGATGATTCCTGTGTGCCGGGCTCCATTCCCTGCGAGCGTCGCGTCGCACGGGGACGGAGACCGGCGGGAAATTCAAAAAGTTAAACACACACAGCACATACAGTACACTGATCTGTAAGATTACATTACTGTATGAAAACATTTCACATCCCCTTTGTCCCTAGTGGTTTGCCCAGAGCCCTGCATGCACTTTTATATAATAAATTTCATTCTTTCTGCCTGGAGACATGAGAATGTCCATAGCAACCAAAAAGTGTCCCTTTGCGTCAAAAGTGGTTTTTGAGCAGCTAGAAAACACCGATAGTAAATAAGAATTATTTGCAGAATTGAGTGATACAGATTTTTGGGGAAATTTATCATCAGAAACTGAAAGTGACGACAGCGACAATTCTGCAACTGAGCAAATTTCTGCGTTTTTGGTTTGATTACATTATTGAATAAATTTTATTACTATTATATTATTATTTTTGATAATTATTTTTAGTTATTTATTATATTATAATTTATGGTTTCATTTTTCAAACTTTTTCATACCCGGGATATCTACTAGACTCTTGTTTGGACAGATTTAAGTGAGTTATTGCTAAGAATTACAGGCCTACAATATAAAACGCCAAATTTTCATGCAAAATAATTGTACCGCTTTCAACGCCAAAAATCTGAAATAATCATACTGCCAGGGAGGTTAACTGGTAATTGCACAGTCATGCAATACATACAGTGCTGCCCATAATTATTCATACCCCTTGCAAATTTTGACTTAAAGTTACTTTTATTCAACCAGCAAGTAATTTTTTGATGGGAAATGACATAGGTGTCTCCCAAAAGAGAGAAACTTGGCCTTGGGCACCAGTGGAAATTTAAGCATGACAATGACCCAAAACACACAGCAAAAGTGGAGAAAAAATGGTTAGCAGTCAACAACATAACGTTTTGGAGTGGCCCAGCCAGAGTCCAGACTTGAATCCAATTGAGAATATGTGGAGGGAGCTAAAAATCAGGGTGGTGGCAAGAAGACCCTCCAACCTGAAAAATTTGGAGCTCATTGCTAAAGATGAATGGGCAAAAATACCTGTGGAGACATGCAAAAAGCTGGTCTGCAACTATAGGAAGCATTTGATTGCTGTAATAGCCAATAAAGGCGTTTCTATTGATTATTGAGAAGGGTATGAATAATTTTGGACTGAACACTTTTTGCTCAAATGTAAATAAAAGTTGAGAAATGTTTTTTTCCCACAATAATGCCTCTTGCACATCGTCTTATTATCTTTTGGGAGACACCTATGTCATTTCCCATCAAAAAAATTACTTGCTGGTTGAATAAAAGTAACTTTAAGTCAAAATTTGCCAGGGGTATGAATAATTATGGGCAGCACTGTACATACTGTACCCAGATGAAATTTATATAATTTTTTCACACAAATAAAGCTTTCTTTTGGTGGTATTTGATAACCACTGGGTTTTTCACGTTTGTGATATTTTTACTTTCTGATATAAAACATATCCAATAAAAAATAAAAAAAATCAACAAATTTCTTCATAAATTTTGGCCAAAGTGTATTCTGCTACATGTCTTTGATTAAAAAAATCCAAATAAGTGTATACCATTCGGTTTACATAAAAGTTATACAGTATGTCTACAAACTATGGTATAGTTACTGGAATTTTTATTTATTTCTTTATTTATACTAGTAATGGCAGAGATCAGCAACTTATAATGGGAATGTGAACAATCTGACACTAACGAACGCTGGGGGGAACTAACTACCACTGACATCATCAGTGACACTAATACAGTGAATAGTGCAAGTACTATACACTGTAACTGTACTAATGACACTGGCTGGGGGTTAATATGTAGGGCGATCAAAGGGTTAAATGTGTGCCTAACAATGTTTGCTGTGTGCTGCTTTTACTAAGCAATGTGCCGGTTTTTACTCCCTGCTTTGCAGGAAGAAAAAAAAACGGCACATCTCTGCTGTCGGTCATTCACTCAGCTGTTCAGTGGGTCCCTCCCATAAATCATTGGCCGGGACGCGCTGATCAGCTTGTGTTACAGCGAATGACAGCACAGTCTTCAGGGTTCACGCATGCATGGACCCGGAATTAAGCCGTTATGTACAGGTACGTGATTTTGTCTGTAGGAGCCAACCTGCCACAGTAATTGTACTTCAGTGAACCATAGCCGATAAAAATACCAAATTTGGGTCACATAGGGAGGTCCCCCTGGGCAACAACTGGTCCAAGCACCTATGGTTCGGCCATACCGAGTCCCCAAAGTGAGCGGTCATTAACCAGCAATTGTCAGGTGAATTTCAGACTTAACATTGGAGTCTATGGGAGGGGGACACTCAGTTTGGGGACACCGTTCTCCCGAACCATAGCAGATAAACATACCAAACTTGGGTCACACGGAGAGGACCCCCTGGACCAAAGCTGGTCCAAGTTTGGGACCTTCAGAACCTTTGGTTTAGCAAGAAGTCTTATTGCAAGCATCGGGTGAAGCTGTACTGCCTGTGCACTGTTTTTTTTGGAGTCTAGGGACACCAGTGCTGGCATGGGGGGGGGGGGAGCGGCAGCCAGTACAGATTTAGGGGGCCCCAGCAGGACCACAGGAGGCTCTATTATACTGTCCTGGTCCCCCCAACAGTATCCCTCTATGTCCTCCACTCCCCCACAGTGTCCTCCCTTCCCCCACCCATGTGTCCCCCTGTGTCCTCCACCCACCATGGTGTCCCCCTGTGTCCTCCACCCCCCATGATAACCCCCTGTGTCCTCCACCCCCCAAGGTGTCCTTCCCTCCCCCACCCATGGTGCCCCCATGTGTTCTCCCCGCCCACGGTGACCCCCTGTGTCCTTCATTCCCAACAGTGTCCTCCTCTCCCCCACCCACGGTGTCCAGTGCCCTGTGCCCCAAGCCCACCCTTTTTTTAAACCAATTAGAGCCTCCAGCTCTAACTATGTGCTTCTAAAAAAAAAACATAAAAAAAAAACCCATTGGAATCTATACATCCGAAGCCCTGCATGTAAATTAGGGGCCGGGCGGATGGATTAGGGGGCGGTGCCACTGCTGGAGCCAGACTGTTAGCTTAGATATGAGGGAAAGGGAGGAGAAGCAGGGGGAGTGCCTTGCTATCCTAGGCTATAGGGCTGTGTGTTTCTGTTGATGCACACAGTGTAGGGAAACACAACTCTAGTACCTGCATGCAAGGGTGACTCCATACCACGCTACAAGAGAAAGGAGCCAAAATGAAACAAGAAACTTGAGGCAGCAGCCATGGTACCAGCTTAACCCAAACATAGGCAAGGATTAAAAGATAAAGAATCTGCATACTCAACCTATGAGGATTTCATATCACTTTAAGACCAACTCCGAGTTGGCATATAGAGTGACAACAGTGCTTAAATTGGGGCGCTTCTGTGCTGGGAAGTTGTCATAAATGTAAAAGCATCCCAAGGGAGCTCTGTCCCCAACCCCATCAGCTGTCGACCAGGAGATTCCCTAGCTGAATGTATACAAAGGGGCATGATACTGGTGATGTCATAACCTGGATATGGAAAAACCCATATTTGGGAAATGATAATACACACAGGAGGTCGTCCTGATTGAGAACTAGTCTCCATAGCTGCAGCACTTATTGGGTAGTCAGAACCTGATAGCGAGACTTGTTCACCATCAGGTCCACCTTGCTTTTGATTGACAGTGTGCAAACACTGACAGTTTCAGTCCGGAGGTTCCTATGACAAAGTATTTATGGCGCTCTTTATGAACTTCCCCCACTGTGTACCTCACGATGTGAGGTCACGGTTTGTTTGAAGCTTTGATATTAACAGCAGCTTCACACTGATTTGCTAACTTTAACGACAATTTGGGGTTGATTTACTAAAGGTAAAAAAGACTATGCACTTTGCAAAATGCAGTTGCCCTCTGCCAGTGCAGTTGCTCCAGAGCTTAGTTAAATGTGCAAAAACTCTGCTGACTTCCATCATCCAATCATGTGGAAGCAAAAATGCTGTTTTATTTTTTTTCATTTTCCTTGCATGTGATTGGATACTAGTCCGCAGTCATGTTGGAAGAGCAAGAGGCCATCCCCAAACTGTTGGGAGCATGAAATTGTCCAAAATGTCTTGGTTTGCTGACGCCTTAAGAGTTCCCTTCGCTGTAGCTAAGGGGCCAAGCCCAACCCTTGAAAAACAACCCCACACCATAATCCCCCCTCCACTAAATGATTTGGACCAGTGCACACAAAGCAAGGTCCATAAAGACATGGATGAGTGAGTTTGGGGTGGAGGAACTTGACTGGCCTGCACGGAGTCCTGAACTCAACCCGATAGAACAGCTTTGGGATGAATTAGAGCGGAGACTGAGAGCCAGGCCTTCTCGTTCAACATCAGTGCCTGATCTCACAAATGTGCTTCTGGAAGAATGGTCAAACATTCCCATAGACACATTCCTAAACCTTGTGGACAGCCTTCCCAGAAGAGTTGAAAGTGTTATAGCTGCAAAGGGTGGCCCAACTCTATATTAAACCTTACGGGCTAAGACTGGGATCCCATTAAAGCTCATGTACGTGTAAAGGCAGGTGTCCCAATACTTTTGTTATTATAGTGTATATCGTTAGCGCTGCATTTTATTTTATAGTTCACATCTTGTATCGGTTGATGTGCTAGCAGCTTTGATTTGACCTTGAAGTGTAATTTCCTTTACAATTTTATCCAATACCCAATCGTGCCTTCTTTGCAAACCAGCAACTCTTGAAAATGCTGTCAATATTATGCATTAGGGCATGAGCATTAACGAACACTGATCTGTAGTTTAAAAGTGATCCATTTTAATGTAATTTGTGAATATTTTATCTGTATTTTTGAGGCATTTAGTGCGTCATATTTGTAGATTTTGTTCTTTTAAAAAAGTTCTAAGGTAGTCTATAATAGAAAGTGAGATTTTTCAGAAAAAACTGTATATAGATTTTTTTCCCCAATGCTCCTCAATCGAAAACCTTGGTGTGAACTCTTTTGTAAACAGGGTATTTTCTTAGATCGAAGCAATTTGCCAGTGCTTAAAAAAGCAAAATGCTTGGAGCTATTTGTAGTGTGAAAGAGACCTCTGGGTTTACTTATTGAATTTTTACTCTCCATGCACAAACATATTTGGCTGCTTTTATGAGACTTTGGTCAGACACGCTTATAGTCAGATCTAAAGGTTCTGGATATTTTGAACCCTAGCAAATTTCAGATCGTGCTGTTATTAGAAGAAGTGATAGATGTTACCATTGCATGACTGCACCAACTGTCTTGGATGTTCAATATCCAATTATCAGATGTCAACTGTCATGTTGCTGTTTTTCCAAGAAGAAGACTACAGCTAGAAATTATGAAAGTGCACACATCAAAGAAGTATGGCTAACTAAAAAAACTAAAAACTAAAGAAAAATACATCTTTCTACTCTAACTTTTCTTAAGATGAAATTTTGAACTTTTTTCTAACACCAACAAATTCACAATAATCAAACTCATGTGGTGGCCTTTGTTCCTGAGAAACAGGAGTGAAATACATGCAGACTCATATTGCCACCTCTTCTTAGGTTGCCCATGTTTCTGAAATTACCCACGTATGGCTGAAGTGAATAAGAGAAAGTATGGGATTAATATAGTTATTGCCATATGTGTGTAAAAATATTAAATGTGCATTGTTTTTACTTATTAAACATAAATTTAACAAATAATGGTAGTTAGAGTCCTTGCACTCAAATGCCAATGCATTTTCCCCACCAGGGCAGCCAGCCAGGTGCAGTGTACAGCCTTTCAAAGTGTACAGCTTTGCAGCTTTTCAGTATTCCAAAACTGTATATTTTTTTGTATACACCATGTGCATTACTGGTGTTAAGGATAGGACTGCCATATACCCTAGTACAGCCATGCACAACCATTCATATATATAGGAGACTGTACGCTACACCTGGGCTGCCCTGGTGAGAGAATGTCATTGGCATCTATGTTGAGAGGCCTCAGCGTTAAAGCATATCTGCACCCAAGAACAAGAATGGAATATATTGCAGGTTACCAGTCCTTAGATGTGGCATCTGCATTTGTTGTCTTGTTTCAGCCTTTACTTTATTGTTACCTGCTAAACCTGCCAGTTATACATTCCTGCCCTAGGATGTCATCGCTCACTTACCCTTCTGTATCAGGGCAACAGAAACAGAAAACAACTACAGGACTCCTCCCCTCTTCCCTTCTTCATAGCATAGAGAGGTGTGGTTCTTTAGTCCTCAGAGATAGCTGGTAACAATGTAGCTGATAACAGGCAGCACAGGTAGTTATTAGATCATAAGATTTCTGGGAAGATCAGTGATAATCAATTGGTCCCCACTGGGTGGCTATCAGGGGCCTTTAATAGTATACAGGTACCACATCCCAATATATTAGAAGATTCTGAAGCAACAACCGTTGTTACTTCAGAATTTTCTTGGAAGATCAATCAATAGGCTTATTTTCTCTGATATAACAAAATTATTTTAATGGAATATTTAGCAGACCAAAAGGTATCAAATAAGAAAAGTTTAGTGTTAGGCTTTACATACACTCTAAGGGAAAAAGTAAAGTTGATTTTTTAACTAGCTTTATATTCAACATATACACACGATCTTGCCTATAATTTATTTTTAATTTTATTTTCAACCATTAATATTGTCTTTGTTTCTATTTAGGTGTGCATTATTCATTCTGCCACACATCTGCAACCTCCAAAAGAAAACAGGTAGTGTTACTTATAATGGAGTATGGCAATATATATAATTAAGTGGTAGTAAACTCCACCCCCCAAAAATGTAAAAATCGCCCCTCTGCAGTGTTATGCCATAATGTGCTAGTATGCACAGCATATTAGTGCATTATGGTAGACTTAGCTGTCAAATGGAGCCCTCTAGCACTGTCACTGATCCAGCGAGTCCCAAGAAATTCCATCTTTGCCTTGATTTTCTTTCCAGGTTTCATATTTTTTGGCCACCTGAATAGCCAGGCTGTGATGATGTCACCCAAGTATGTGCATGGAAGTCATATCACCATGGCTCACAGCAGATTTCATATTTCCTTAACCACTTGACAACTGGGCACTTAAACCCCCTTCCTAACCAGACCAATTTTCAGCTTTCAGCGCTCTCACACTTTGAATGACAATTACTCAGTCATGCAACAAATTCACGGGTCAACAGTTCACCAATTCCTTTATACTTTAGACGACACTCGGTACCACTATACTGAAGGTACGTGTATGAACCCACTGTAGTAGTGTCGGACCGATAAGTCCACCGGTTTTTTATACTTTGGACCTTTCTTTTAGTTCCGTTTCTACCTTAAAGAACCCTGAGCGACCTAGTCACTGTCACGATCTCCCGAGGTAAACTGTCGATTCAGATGGTATTACGTGATTATACGACAC
>BLSH010444791.1:232889-247249 GCA_018402905.1 Glandirana rugosa
CGTCGCACGACCGCGCAATTGTCAGTTAAAGCGACGCATCGCCGAATCGCAAAAAGGGCTCCGGTCCTAAAGCTGGAAATCCTTCCGGTCCTTAAGTGGTTAAAGTGACACTGACTTTAAAAAGAAGTGTGAATAAAAGATATGCAATGATTGACGGTTTGATTTAAAGTGACACACAGACTTGAAATAATTGTGCAGAAGAGATGTGCACTGATTCCCGGTTTCATTTAAAGTGACACACACATTTTGCAGAACAGTGATATGGGTACTCCGGGCTTATTTATACTTTTTTGACACAGTTTGAAGATGATTTTAGAACAGTTCTATGGCCTCTAATGTTAATTAATACTTTTCAGACCCATTTTGAAGATGATCTCCATTTTTGCATTTTTTATGTTTTTATTTTTTTAAAAATATTTAAAGTTATTTCCCTGTCCCCATTTCTTTGTAGGGCACTTGTCCCACCCTTACCCACATTTTCCTTCCTTTTGCAGACCTCTAGTACCTTCCTGGGTTTTTTTACAGCATTTTTAACATTTTTCATTAAAATTAGCAGAACCCCGGACCCGAACCCGGAATTTTTTTGAAAAGTCCGGGTCCGGGTCCCGGACACCCCAAAGTTCGGTACGGACCCGAACTTTACAGTCCGGGTTCGCTCAACTCTAGTGCTCGAGGACCTGGCATCCCTGCCAGTATCTAGCATGGCCACAAGAATTCACACTGGCGCTTAACAAATGCACAGGGGTGCACACGGATACGCATTGGTGCACGAGTGCACATTGGTGAGCGGATGCAACTATGGATGTGTACTGGAAAACATGTGCGTGCACAGATGCACGCCGGAACACACATGCACACTGTTACGCACGCCCCCAGCTTAGTTTGCCACCTTTATAAGGAAGTCGGTCAATATCTGCAGTTGCTGATTGATCTTTGGCTCCTCCAGTGCATTGTTCCTGGGATTCTCTTGTTCGTGTGATTTCCTGTTGCTCACTCGACTTGTCCTGAACCTGTCTCCTGCCTGCCTCCTGACCTCAGCTTGATTAACGGATCTTCTCTTCCTTCTGTCTCCCATGTATGACCCCAGTTTTCAACCTGACCACACTTGCTCCATATACCCCCTGGCACCTGACCTTGGCTTCGAATCAACTTCTCTCCTGTGCTACCCAAGACCTGCTACTTCTCATAAGCACCACTCCAGTGCATCAGCTGTATTCCTGGGTTCCCCTGACAAGCATCCTAGTCAGAACTTCCCTGCAAGCATCCCAGCAGGCGACCCATGCTACTTTGGGCCCGACTCCTTCTGTTCCACCTACAGCGGAGTCTGGAACTTAGCTACAAGGGAAACCCTCTCTCCTTTGGCCTCCAGCACCAGGTACGTGATAGTTAGCACATGATTGGATGATGGAAGTCAGTGCAGCTTTACTGCATTCACTAACTAAGGGAAAATTCCCATGCAAAGTGAGCAGCCTATTTGCCTTTAGTAAATCAAGTGCATTGTGACTAGGAGTGCACAGGGGGTGTGCCAGTTGTGCTCGGGCACACCCTAATCACCACGTATGCTGCCGATTCCCCCTATTGCCCAGGCTTCCCCAGTGTTGGCCCCGTCCTATTCTCTTCCCGCGGCTGCTGTGGGAGATGCTTCAGGATGGAGAGTAGGGGAAGGGGCTAGTAAATATGTAATTTACTGGCGCCTTCCTTTTTTAAATAGACACAGTGAACACACTCACTCACTGTGTTCATTCATAACTGAAGCATAGTAAACTGTTTGTGAATGAACAGGAATCCGCTCAGCACAGAGCATTTCCCATTCATTCACTGTCCAGTGCAGCTGATGCTGCAGAGAAAGGCATGTGTGTTTGAGTTCTGGGGTGCACACCCTAATGCAATGGGCTGCGCACACCTATGCTAGACACTACCACATGTGTGCCTGGGCTCTGCTGCCTTTAATCAGGAATTATACTGTATGCTAAATTTTTATTTTGTTAATCATTTCTTGTTCACAATATACTGAACCAGTGATTCCTATCAAACAGCCACATTTTGGATTTTAAATACAAGTCTGCTTTAGTAAAACTTCTATAGGCTTAATCTCACCAAGCCAAACCTCAATCTAACCATAACCAACTGTGACCTGTTACAAAGCTCAACTTATGGCGATATGCTCCATAAAACAGTATATTAGACATATTCTTTTGCTTACTGCATGCTCTGTATGTGAACATGTGTAATTTTCCCCTTGGCACATTATTTAGAAAATATTTGGACTGGGTTGATAAAAGCCCTGACTCTGATTTCCATTTTCTCTGATGTATGTTTAATGACATACTGATTTGCAGAAGAAACAGCCGAGTGTTATGTATTTTGGATGCATAAAAGAATAAACTGAAAATCAGCACACATATTTAGCATTATCACTCCCTGTTGTTTTTCAATAAATGTAACCCCAATTGCTTATTTAAAGGTACCCATACATGTAACCATTAATTGGAAGTTGACCATGCAAAGAATACCCAACCACATGCAAGAAAAAAAAAAAACAGTTATTTTGCTTTTAATTAAATGTTGGAAGTCAGCAGAGCTGCACCTCATTCACTAAGGAAAATCTCCCTCGAAAAGTGAACAGCTCATTTGCCTTTTGTAAGCCACTGATCAGTGTATTCCAGTGGCAGCTGGTGAAATTTTAGGATGGGGGGCGCCAGACCCCGCCCTTCCTTTTTTACCCCTCCCACTTCTTATAAGGCACACCCCTTATAGATTCCACCCATTGTACCAGAAGTATACAGCATCACCAGATAGGAGTATACAGCATCACCAGATAGGAATATACAGCATCACCAGATAGGAGTATTTACAGCATCAACCGATAGGAGCATATACAACATCATCAGATAGGAGTATACAGCATCACCAGATAGGAGTATACAACATCATCAGATAGGAGTATACAGCATCACCAGATAGGAGTATACAGCATCACCAGATAGGAGTATACAGCATCACCAGATAGGAATATACAGCATCACCAGATAGGAATATACAGCATCACCAGACACCAGATAGGAGTATTTACAGCATCAACCGATAGGAGTATATACAACATCATCAGATAGGAGTATACAGCATCACCAGATAGGGTACCAGATACAGTATCTCACAAAAGTGAGCACACCCTTCACATTTACAAGGTTTACAAACAATTCAGCCTTGATGAGTGGATATGGACTACTGTTTTAACAACCCATACTTACCTTTGAACCTTTATTGTTTGCTCTTGGTTTATTTTTAACATAGAATATAAATCCTGATTTTGTAGTATTCCCACTTGAGTACCATTTTATTTCCACAAAGAAATAGCCTGCAGGTGATATGAAACTTAGCTTGGTCACTGTGAGATAAACGGTATGCTTAAGGTTTTTTTATTATTTATTAATATAATATATTATTTTATTATATCTTTTCATGTGACAACACTGAAGAAATTACACTTTGCTGCAATGTAAAGTAGTGAGTGTACAGCTTGTATAACAGTGTAAATTTGCTGTCCCCTCAAAATAACTCAACACACAGCCATTAATGTCTAAGCCGCTGGCAACAAAAGTGAGTACACCCCTAAGTGAAAATGTCCAAATTGGGCTCAATTAGCCATTTTCCCTCCCCAGTGTAATGTGACTCATTAGTGTTACAAGGTCTCAGGTGTGAATGGGGAGCAGGTGTGTTCAATTTGGTGTTATCGCTCTCACTCTCTCATACTGGTCACTGGAAGTTCAACATGGCACCTAATGGCAAATAACTCTCTGAGGATCTGAAAAAAAAAATTGTTGCTGTACATAAAGATGACCTAGGCTAAAAGAAGATTGCCAAGACCCTGAAATTGAGCTGCAGCATGGTGGCCAAGACCATACAGCGGTTTAACAGGACAGGTTCCACTCAGAACAGGCCTTGCCATGGTCGACCAAAGAAATTGAGTGCACGTGCTCAGCGTCATATCCAAAGGATGTCTTTGGGAAATAGATGTATGAGTGCTGCCAGCATTGCTGCAGAGGTTGAAGGGGTGGGGGGTCAGCCTGTCAGTGCTCAGATCATATGCCTCACACTTGGTCTGCATGGCTGACGTCCCAGTAGGAAGCCTCTTCTAAAGATGATGCACAAGAAAGTCTGAAGTTTGCTGAAGACAAGCAGACTAAGGACCTGAATCACTGGAACCATATCCTTTGGTCTGATGAGACCAAGATAAACTTATTTGGTTCAGATGGTGTTAAGCATGTGTGGCGGCAACCAGGTGAGGAGTACAAAGACAAGTGTGTCTTGCCTACAGTCAGGTGGGAGTGTCATGGTCTGGGGCTGCATGAGTGCTGCTGGAACTGGGGAGCTACAGTTCATTGAGGGGACCATGAATGCCAACATGTACATACTGAAGCAGAGCACGATCCCCTCCCTTAGGAGACTGGGCAGTATTCCAACATGATAACGACCCCAAACACACCTCCAAGACGACCACTGCCTTGCTAAAGAAGCTGAGGGTAAAGGTGGTGGACTGGCCAAGCATGTCTCCAGACCCTATTGACCATCTACGGGGCATCCTCAAATAGAAGGTGGAGGAGCACAAGGTCTCTAACATCCACCAGCTCTGTGATGTCATCATGGAGGGTTAAGGCAGTGCTGGAAAATAATGGTGGCCACACAAAATATTCACACTTTGGGCCCAATTTGGACATTTTCGTTTAGGGGTGTACTCACTTTTGTTGCCAGTGGTTTAGACATTAATGGCTCTGTGTTGAGTTATTTTGAGATGACAGCAAATGTACATTGTTATACAAGCTGCACACTCACTACTTTATATTGCAGCAAAGTGTCATTTCTTCAGGTCACATGAAAAGATATAAAAACATTTTTACAAAAATGTGAGGGGTGTACTCACTTTTGTGAGATACTGTACAGCATCACCAGATAGGAGTATACAGCATCACAAATAGGGGTATACAGCAGCATTAGCAGATAGAGATATATACAGCATCAGCGGGTAAATGTATGCAGCATCACAGATAGGGGTATATACAGCATCAGCAGGTAGGAGTATACAGTATCACAGATAGGGGTATATACAGCATCAGCAGGTAGGAGTATACAGTATCACAGATAGGGGTATATACAGCATTAGCAGGTAGGAATATACAGAATCACAGATAGAGTATACAGCCCCCGCGCCGTGGGGCTCTCGGCACTGAAAGAAGATCCCCCCAGCATATCCCCCAGGGTAATTGGGACATCAAAGTCCCGCACTTACCCCATCTAGGAAGCGGGCCAGGCGGGCAGCGAGTGGTGTCTGGCGAACAGGAGCTAAACCACCTCCTCCTCTGAGAAAGGCGTCCAATAGGATCGCATGACCATTCAGCCAATCGGGAAACTGGTAACATACCGGCGCTTCCCGATTGGCCGAGACACGATTCAGTGTTAGAAAAGCAAATATTAATTTGCTATTGTAACACACATCAGTGGGCTCACAGCGCCATGCTCTGCGCCACAAGCCACTCTATTTTGAAGCCTACTGGAGCCTATGGCTCTAATCAGGCTCTTCAAAAAAACACCCTGCTGCTGTAATTAATGCGGTTGGCGTCCTAAAGGGGCCGGCCGCATAAAAAGAGGGTGGCGTCGACAGCCAAGGATAGATTCATGCTATTCATTAATCTATATATTAGCATAAGGGGGTGGTGGGGATAGAGGGGGCGGCGCCAGTGCGCCCTTAATGGACAGGCCTCCCCTGTATTCTAGGTCCTGCTGTCAGAATACGATCTCCAGGTGAGGTGGGGGGATTCCTCCATCCACCTCATTTGTGTGGCCAAATAAAAACAAATTACCCATCTATGTACAGAATATTTACTATTAAATAAATAGAGAAGAAGTATGGTAGGGACTATATAGGATGATACTGTCCATGCCATACATTCATATATCGTACCACCCGCATTATAAGTAGCACTAGGTGGTTGATTTACTAAAGGCAAATCAGCCGTGCACTTTGCAAAGTGAAGTTGCTCCAGAGCTTAGTAAATGAGGTAAGGCTTCACTTTGCAAAGAGTACCCAATCACGTGCAAGGAAAATTAAAAAAAAAACATTTTTACTTGCACATGATTGGATGATGGAAGTCAGCAGAGCTTCTGCTCATTTACTAAGCAACTGTTTTTTGTGGCTGCAGATCCATGGGGAAATACATAATGCAAAAAAGAAATAGTAACAAACATAACTTAAATGGTGGCAAATAAATTCTATATTTTAAAGTGGTTGTCAAGTCATGACAACCACTTTAAACTACAGGTAAGCCTATATTCAGGCTTACCTGTGGGTCCCAGGAATATCTCCTAGGCTTGCACCGTTTAGGAGATATTCCCTGTATTTGTGTGTGCCGACGTCATCAGCACATGCGCAGTGAAGAAATGGCCCGACTGGGCTATTTCTTCACAAAGTGTGCCGTAAATTACGGCTCCCGTGAGCATGCGCGGGAGTGACGTCAGCACGGCTCCTGCCAATCACATCGATGGAGTCCACGCTGTGATTGGTCGGCACCCAGGATCCCGAACACAGCATGTCGCCGTTGACAGTGGTGTTCAGGGACCGTTGCTACAGCGTCGTCCTAAGGTAAGCATTTCATAATGAGCGATGCATACTAGCTCATTATGCCTTTCTCTTGCAGTTGTTTTTTTTTTATTATTTTTTAAATATAGACTTGACAACCACTTTAATATTTGGTGGGTAACATAGATTCAGTTTCCGGATATTTAACTTTATACCCTCCATTTTATTGATTTCTGTTGCAGAGAAACTCTTGTGATGCACGCGCATTATTTTTTGGACTTTAGAAGAAACTGTAAAGCAAAACCAAGTGAGAAACCAAGCCTGCATATATAATGAGTAAGTATGGCTGCCCCCATGGCAATACGTAATTACAAACTATATACAGAAACAAGATATTTAACCACTTCAGCCCCAGAAGGATTTGCTGCTTTAGGACCGGAGCCCTTTTTGCGATTCGGCGATGTGTCGCTTTAACTGACAATTGCGCGGTCGTGCGACGTTGTACCCAAACAAAATTTGCGTCCTTTTTTTCTCACAAATAGAGCTTTCTATTGGTGGTATTTGATCCCCTCTGCGTCATTTCTGATCGCCGCTATAAACAAAAGAAGAGCGACCATTTTGCAAAAAAACCCAAATTTCTTACTTTTTGCTAAAATACAAATCCAAAAAAAATATAAAAAAACATTTTTTTTCACAGTTTTTGGCCGATTTATATTCTACCTCATATTTGCGATAAAAAAAAATCGCAATCGGCGTTTATTGATTGGTTTGCGCAAAAGTGGTCGCATTTACGGATGATGAGAATTCATTTTTGGGGTTTTTATTATTTATTTTTTTTTTACTAGTAATGGCGGCGATCTGCGATTTTTAGCGGTACTGCGATATTTCAGCGGACATGTCGGACTATTTTGACACTTTTTTGGGACCATTGGCATTTATACAGCGATCAGTGCTATAAAAATGCATTGATTACTGTGTAAATGTCATTGGCAGTGAAGGGGTTAACCTGCAGGGGGCGCTCTAAGGGTTAACAGTGTTCCCTGGGCGTGTTCTAACTGTGGGGGGACTGCCCTAGCTGGGGAAGGGAAGTGGTCACAGCCTTCGTATACAGGAAGGCTGTGATCACATCCCTTCCTCCTCACACAGAGCGGAGGTCCGTGTTTACATACACGGACCTCCGCTCCTTCGCTCCGGGGGGGCCATTGCGGGTAGCCGGCGGCAATCGAAGCCGCCGCATCCGCTCCCTGGCCCTCCCCGAACACAGTGAGCGCGCGGGCGCGCCTCTGGCGGCGCGCGCTCACTAGGCTCGTGAGCGCGGCCGCCGTCGTATGACGGCGATTTGCGCTCACGAGCCACCTTGTCGCCGTCAATTGCCGATCAGCGGTCGGCAATCGGTTAAAAAAGAAGTAAAGGTTTTTTTTTCCCCATTATACTTACCTAGGTACCTAGGTGGATGCAGCATGGGTCCGATGCTGCATCAATCACCTGACGCTTCTACACTGAGAACCGAGCGATCCAACATCGCTGATGCCTCGGTTCTCACAACTCCCCGAGCAGAGAGCTGCTGACTGTCAATCAGCAGCTCTCCACTCTGCTCCCTCCTCGCTCACTGGAGCGATGAGCTGTGGAGGGGCAGCTCACTGGGAGGCTGAGCGGGGTGTAGGTTCAGGCACCTGGCGGATCCCGACTCCCATGGTTGGGATGACGTGGTGCCTGGACTGACACTGGTGACTTCAGTCACTCTCTGCTGAAAACGGGTCACAGTGGTGCAAAACGAATTGCACTCCTGTGATCCATAGGAGAAGCCCAGACAAATGAGCTTTGGCTGGATTTCTCCTTTAACACATCAACACATGCTGATAATATTTATATCAATCTGATCTTTTCTACGCATATAATATATCTTAAAACAAAAAGAAATAGCTCAAAAGACTATACATTCCCTCTGAAGTCTTCCATTTGTAGAGAGCTTTTTTTGATGCCTTTGGATGTAACTGCAGTTTAATAAAACAAAGTTCTATAGAAGATCAGAGGAAAAATATGAATGATATTCACCATACGTTTATCATTTGGGACTGCATTTGCTATTAGCAAGACTTGATTGATCGAAGCACAGACATTACTTAACCACTTCAATACCAGGCACTTAGAACACTTCCCGCCCAGACCAATTTTCAGCTTTCAGCGATGTCGCATTTTGAATGAGAATTGCGCGGTCGTGCGACGTTGTACCCTAACAAATTTTTTATCATCTTGTTCCCACAAATAGAGCTTTCTTTTGGTGGTATTTGATCACCTCTGCGGTTTTTATTTTTTGTGCAACAAATAAAAAAAGACCTAAAATTTTGAAAAAAATAAGTTTTTCTTTGTTTCTGTCACAAAATTTTGTACATCTTCTCCTGCACTGACCGGCACTGATGTGGCTACACTGATGGTCACTGATGAGGTTACACTGACAGGCACTGATGAGGCAGTACAGATTGGCACTGAGGAGGTGGCACTGATGATGAGGCACATATATGCAGCACTGATGGGCACTGATAGGCGGCACTGATAAGCAGCACTGACGGGCACTGATAGGTGGCACTGATATGAGGCACTGATGGGCACTTATAGGCGGCACTGATGGGCACTCATAGGTGGCACTGGGCACTGTTAGGTGGTACTGATAGGTGGCATTGCTGGGCACTGATGGGTGGCACTGATAGGTGGCACTGGTGGGCACTGGTACATGGCACTGGTGGGCACTGGTACATATAGCACTGTTAGGGATGGCACTGGCAGGCATCATATGGGCACAGTGCCATCCCTAGAGTGCACTGTATGCCCTTACCTGGTGGTCTAGTGTGGGGTCCCTGGTGGTCCCTGGGTGGCCTCCTGATCATCTCCCTTGTGGTCCTGGGTGGCCTCCTTATGGTGTTCCGGGGGGGGGGGGCTCTCTAGTGGTCCTGGGCAGGTCCAGTGTGGCGATCCTGAGGGGGGTGCTAATAAATGTTCAGCGCAGACCCCCCCCCCGTCACGAGAGCAGCCGATCAGCTCTCCGCTACTCAGGTCTGCAGACCTGAGTAGAGCAAAAGCTGATAAATGGCTCTTCCTGTTTACACTGTGACCAGCTGTGATTGACCCATGACACTACCGATCGCCGCGATGCACGCCCCCACGGGCGCGCAATCACGGGTTATCCTGGGTTATCATATGATGTCCAGTCAGGATAACAGAACCACTTCCCAGACGTCATTTTACTATACGCCGGGCGGGAAGTGGTTAAAGCTTAAGTTTGGCTAATTAGGTATGGACCAAACACCCCCCCCCCCCCCGATTTGGTTCGCGCCAGAACATGCGAACAGGCAAAAAATTTGTGCAAACATTCAAACACCGCTAAATTCTTTGGAACCTGAACATGAAAAATCAAAAGTGTTAATTTTAAAGGTTTATATGCAAGTTATTGCCCTAAAAAATGTATGGGGACCCGGGTCCGGCCCTAGGTGACATGTATCAATGCAAAAAAAAGTTTTTAAATTGATCGTTTTTTCAGGAGCAGTGATTTTAATAATGCTTAAAGTGAAACAATAAAAATGAAATATTCCTTTAAATATCTGTAGAGAAAGGGGAAAGATGAGGGGAAAATTGGGGAAGTAGAATGGGATGATAATAGGGATTATCACAATTCAAGAATAAACAAAAAAGTATATAAAAAAGAACATTTTATTGATACAGGTTAAAAGTGCACAAGAGCACAGTACTAATAAAAATTGTAATACATATACATATAAATGCTTGCATTGGTAGAGTACATTTAGAGATAGTGGTGCTGTTCGGTGGTTTACATCCTACATGTTTCGCCTAAATAAGCCTTCATCAGGGACTTAGCAAGCCACCCATTGGGTATCTAGCATTTACACAAAAGAGAAGAAGTTATATAATTTATACATATATCAGATAACACAACAAATCACAGTGATAACAATTCCAGATATGTATCATCATTGTGTTCACCTCATTGAACTCAAAATGTGCGCCGTCGCCACAGACAAGCAAGAACCCTGCCGGCAAACGCACGTCACACCGGGGAGGGGGGCGTTGCGTGTCCACAGACGGTTCCAAAATATACCGGCTGATAAAATAAAAGATTATATAGATATAAGATATGGATCCATGGTACAGAAACCATTAATAATAGTCTTCATAAAATGTGGCTTGCTGTGCCTACACTAAGACCTACATCAAGCAAGCTGGATTTAGGAATCGGGCATGGAGGGTGTGAAAAAAACCTTTACCACCGATTGGGTGGTGTGGGCTAATATAAAACATAAGAACAAAAAAGAGGTTCTTAGAAATAGTATTCATTAACCATTCAAACAAAACAGATGTAATCATGGGAATAGTCCCAGAAGCACATATTAGGGAGGCAGTTATAAAAATGTAAAGTCATTTGTATAAATGTAAAAATGTATGTGCTGTTGTAACACTATAGGAATTAGTCAAATACTCAAATACTATTCCCAGGATTCCAACTGGGATAACCCATGTAGATGAATGGGGGGCTTTTTAACCACTTCAGCCCCGGAAGGATTTCCCCCTTTAGGACCAGAGCTCTTTTTGCAATTCGGCACTGCGTCGCTTTAACTGACAATTGCACCCAAACAAAATCTGCATCCTTTTTTTCCCACAAATAGAGTTTTCTTTTGGTGGTATTTGATCACCTCTGTGTCATTTCTGATCGCCGCTATAAACAAAAGAAGAGTGACAATTTTATATTCTTCCTCATATTGTTGGTAAAAAAAAAATCGCAATCGGCGTTTATTGATTGGTTTGCACAAAAGTTGCTGAGTTTACGGATGATGAGAATTAATTTCTGGGGTTTTTATTTTTTTTTATTTCTTACTAGTAATGGCGGCGATCTGCGATTTTTAGCGGTACTGCGATAAAAATGCACTGATTATTGTGTAAATGCCATTGGCAGTGAAGGGGTTAACCTGGAGGGGGCGCTCTAAGGGTTAACTGTGTTCCCTGGGCGCGTTCTAACTGTGTGTGGGCTGTCCTGGCTGGGGGAAGGGAGTGATCACGGCTTCCATATACAGGAAGCTTGTGATCACAGCCCTTCCCCCTCTAACAGAACGGAGATCCATGTTTACTTACACGGACCTCCGTTCTTTCACTGCGGGGGGGGGGGGGCATCGTGGGTAGCCGGCAGCGATCGAGTCCGCCCTACCCGTTCCCTGGCCCCCGAACACAGTGAGCGCGCGAGTGCGCCTCCAGCGGCTCACAGTACTAGCTCACAGTACTAGTTATCGCGGCCGCCGTCCTGCAACGGCGTTTGGCAATAACGAGCCATCTTGTCACCGTCACGCTGCGGCGGGCGGTCGGCAAGTGGTTAAATATCGTGCCTGGGGGGGTCCCTTGGTCTGCCTGTAAAAGGGCGCACCTCTGTGATGTTTAGAACATAGCCAAAGCAAAATGACATTTGTGAAGGAAAAATTGTCTTTCATTATCGCAGCTGTAATGTATTGCTGGCTCCCAGCAATATACATATAAATCACTGAAAAAATTTGCGTGGGGTCCCCCCCTAGTCCAAACCAGGCTCTTTGGATTTTGAGGGGAACCCTGCGCCAAAATTAAAAAAAAATTGATGTGGGGTCCCCCCTAAAATCCAAACCAGACCCTTATCCGAGCATGCAACCTGGCCGGCCAGGATGGGGGGGACAAGTGCCCCCCTCCTGAACGGTACCAGGCTACATGCCCTCAACATGGGGAGAATGGGTGCTTTGGGGCAGGGGGGGTCACTGCGCCCCCCCATCCCAAAGCACCTTGTCCCCATGTTGATGAGGACAAGAGCCTCTTCCCCACAACCCTGGGCTGTGGTTGTGGGGTGTGCGGGCGGGGGGGCTTATCGGAATCTGGAAGCCCCCTTTGATAAGGGGGCCCCCAGATCCTGACCCCCCCATGTGAATTAGTGATGGGTACATCGTACCCCCACTAATTCGCCAAAAGTGCAAAAAAGAAAAAAACACAGGAGACAATTAGGGACAAGTCCTTTATTAAGAAATAAAAAATAAAAATAAGTGTCCCCCGTAATCCATTGTCAATCACAGCAAACAACGGACCCGAAAAAAAAAAATGAACAGCTCTTCCTCCATGGGAGGGCTCCCACCGACTGAGCTCTCTTTGTTTTGACATTTTATTTATAGTGAAGGATGGGGCCACCCAGTGACGTAACTGAGCTACCCGCCCCTCTGACGTCACATGATGTCAGAAGGGATCAGGGTCACCCGTACGTCACTCGGTAGCCCCGCCCTGCACCATAAATAAAACGTCAAAACAAAGCCCGCACAATGTATTATGGGGCGCTCCGCGGTGGCGAAGTCGTTGCGAACGCCCCATAATGTTCTAAATTCGGCGAACGGGCGAACGGCGGATGTTCGAGTCAAACTTATGTTCGACTGGAACCGAGGGCCCATCCCTAGTTACAATACTTACAGTTGGTATAGAAAAAATCATATTTAAAATAATCACTTTTTTTTGCTTTGCAGCCTGAAATTAAGACAGACTTTTTGTTTTGAGTGTGTGATGTGCCTCGCGCCTCTGGTGTTTGTTAAAATTGTGGGAAATTTTTGGGAAATATTTTTGCAGCTGCTGTTGGTAACCTATAGTTGTAGGGGATTTTGCTTGTGTTTTGTGTTTGAACAGCGCTTGCTATTTAGGATCAGTTTTTGAACAGTGATAGTGATTGCTGCTGTAGCCCATGTGTCAATAATCCATAGAAATAAATATAAATAAATAAATGGGTGAAGTGCTAGTGATGAGGTGAATTTGATGTGATGAAGTGTTATCTAGTATGATTGTGAGCTTTGCACTTCCTTCCCACTTAGATTACTGGTTTCTGCTGTAGCCCCTATGTTTTACTCAGGTATTATCTCAAATACACAGTAACAATTTTTTACTATTATCAACAATAATTGATCTGTGTTAACAGTGCTATAAGTGCTCTTTAACAAGGTGCAAAATGCTTTCAATAAGTGACAGTGCAAGTTGACATTGAATTATAAAATTATTGCAGTCCATTTAAATGTGACATCTTCGGTAAAGTGCTCGTGCTGTGCCTTGGTGAATATGATTAAGAAGGTTTTTTCGGGTGTTATACCCCGCTTACCAGATCCTATTGACTTTCCAACCTTACGGTATGGAAAAGTCAACAAACGCTTTTGGTCTATAATCCGACCACGGATATGCGCTGCCCTCAGCAGCGCCTCTACCAGTGTGCGCTTGTAGTCACGCATCTTCCTCTCACGCTCCAGTGAGGGGATTAAGGACGGCACGTTGTCCTTGTAACGGAGATCCAGCAGGGTGGCCACCCAGTAATCAGAGGAAGTTACAATGTGGGCAACTCGGCTGTCATTGCGCAGGCACTGCAGCATGTAGTCGGCCATGTGCGCCAGGCTGCCCACAGGCAAAGACAAGCTGTCCTCTGTGGGAGGTATATCATCTGTGTCCTCTGTATCCCCCCAGCCACGCTCCAGTGATGCCCACGAGCTGCGTTGGGTGCCACCCTGCTGCAATTCCTCCTCCTCCTCCTCATCTTCCTCGTCCTCCTCGTCCTCCAGAACTGTGCCCTGGCTTGAATATTTTGGACCTGGCCTATGCTGGTGCAGGAACCCACCCTCCGAGCCACTTGCGAATGACTGGCCTGATAACCGTGGAAATGACCCCTCTTCCTCCTCCTCATCCTCCTGTGCCACATCCTCTTCCATCATGGCCCGAAGTGTTTTTTCAAGGAGACATAGAAGTG
>BLSH010444791.1:254487-270489 GCA_018402905.1 Glandirana rugosa
TTTCATTTTAATATCCATTCTCTTTCTCAAGACATGTAAGCCCCTTTGAAGTGGTCTTCCTGACATAATGACTTGTTACGGTGCCTACACAATCTAGCGATGTAGGAAGGTCTACTATGTCTGGGAGGCCGAGGGTACACCAGACTCGGGCCTTAAAGGGGGATATATATACCTGACCCTTTTTTCCGTCTTGAGTATTTTTTTGACCGTAAGGTCTTGAATTTCGCCTGGCAGTCAGTAAAAAAGTAGAAAGGTAGATAATTAAAGAAACGGGAACAACAAAATTGAAACCTATCATTTTGTAAAAAAAAGACGGTTATTTATGGAATATGTCGGGTGATGGAGAAAGAACCGACCTTTTTGTGGTGCCGTATACTGTAGTACGTGTCTCAAACGGTCCTTCCCCCCCCCCCCAGTCCCTTCCTGGCAAACTCTGTGCATGATGTCATATGCCGTGGTGTTTTTCCAGCCAAGAAAGAGGTAGTGGGCTGTATAAGGTATTTATTGGCAGAAAAAAAATGTTTTACTATCCAAAGTTAAAACAACAAGGGCAAAGAAATTAATAGATGGAAAGATGAAAAAATGACTGACGGTCCGCTTTAAGTTCTGGAATGCCAGTTTTTTTATGAGTTCTGCCTTTTTTCCCAGTCCATATATATAGGGGGAAATTCCGGGCTCAGACCACATGGGAGCCGGAGGGTCTGTATCATCTGGAAGGATGTAGCGATCTAACACATCCGTGGCATTGTTCAGTAATACAGTCCTTCTGGTGAAGTTTCCCCGAATGTACAGAACTCTTTCTCTTACCTATAATTTTACTTTCTGTGAAATTCTTTTGTAATCTTCCTAAAGAAAAGATTAAAGCTGGACTTCAGGCAAGCAAATGCATACACAGCCGAAAAACATATAAAAGAGCCAAAATATTTGGGATTGCATTCGGCTGCCTTTGTAATCCAGATATCTCTGCAGAACAGTGCAGAAAGACATTCTTCCTCCACTGCAAATGGCCTATTGTTATGTGAGGTCTTTGGAAAGATGAATTACAAATTATTTTCTCACCCCTGCTCATCAGGTTCCATACAAGTGGTGTGATGGTTGGCCCCCATCCTGGTGAGAAAAGCTTGTTTTGTCATTGCTTAAAAAGCACCTGGACCAAGCCTGTAGGCAGGTGCCTACAAGGGGAATGTTCTATGGAGGCAAGCAAGTTTAGACTGCCCAGGGAAGGGAAGGGTTACGTTCTGGTTCGCTGGTTTCCCAGGCTTTTTATAGGTCCTGCCTTTTTCCCAGTCCATATACACAGCTCAGCATAACATTATGACCACCAGCAGGTGGGAGGGGATTAAGGGAATATCTCCATACAATGGCATCTGAAAACTGGTGGGATATATTAGGCAGCAAGTGAACATGTTGTCCATGAAGTTGATGTGGTGAACGCAGGAAAAAAATGGGCATCGCAGTTTCTTGTGTATGGGGCTGCTAAGCCCATGGTGACCCAAGTCCACAGCCAAAAGCTTCTACAATGGTCACATGAACATCAGAACTGGACTACGGAGCAATAGAAGAAGGTGGCCTGGTCTGATGAATCACGTTTTTTTTTTTACATCATGTGGATGGCCGGGTGCATGTGCATCACTTACCTGGGGAAGAGATGGCACCAGGATGCGGTATCAGGAGGCAAGTCGGCAAGGCAGTGTGATGCTTTGAGCAATGTTCTGCCGGGTAAACCTTGGGTCCTGCCATTCATGTAGATTTTACTTTGGTGTCCATACCTCAATGGGTCAGGGGGTAGAATTGAGTGGACACCTGGATGTTCGGAGTGGCGGGTTCGGCTGAACTTCGCAAAAAAGTTTGAGTTCGGCCCCGAACTTGACCCAAACTTGACCCCGAACCCCATTGAAGTTAATGGTGACCCGTACTTTTGGGCACTAAAATTGCTCTAAAAAAGTCCTGGAAAGGGCTAGAGGGCTGCAAAAGGAAGCAAAATGGGGGTAAGAGTAGGACAAGTGCCCTGCAAACAAATGTGGATAGGGAAATAACTTAAAATCACATAAAAAAATAAAAAATGGAGGAGGTGGATGTGGAGTAGGAGGTTGAGGAGGTGGTGACCGTGGCGGTGTAGGTGGAAGTGGCGGTGGAGGAGGAGAGGGTAGCCAACACTGTTTTTTGTTTGTTTTTTTTTTTCTAATTGGCAGCAGTTGGCACCTGTGTTTCGTCATCATCAGAGACGTGCTGCGGTGGTGTTTCCATGTCCTCACCCTGAAACAGAAGTGGTTGGGCATCGGTGCACTCAATGTCTTCCACTTCTGAGGCAGGGCTATGTGGATGGCCCACGGAAAACACACAGCAGAGTCATCAAAAAGAATAATGAGACTGCTGCATGACTTGGGGCTCAGACTGCTTGGCTGATTTACAAGGGGCTGAGGTGAAAGACAGATGGCCATGGGGTTCAGCTGCCAACTCTGAGCTTTCAGCAAGGGACCGGGTGGGAGACAATGTGAAGGAACTGCAGGCATTGTCAGCCACCCAATCTACAATCGCCTGTACTTCTTCTGGCCTCACCATTCATTGGTATTCGGGCCTACCCTATAACGTTGAAGATTCTGTCGGCTACTCGCACCTGAGGAAGGTGTTTCACTTGTGCGTGTAGCTGGCACAGATCGACCACGTCCCCTCCTTGCAACAGGAGCTTCACCAACACCACCAACACCAGCAGCACCACGACCACATCCCTTATTTGATTATTATATATTTGATGATATATTCTCCTCATTTTGGACGCAAATGTACTATTTAGCACAAATTTATATTATTTTTTAAACCGGCAATGTCTACGCACTTTTTAATCTTGTGCAAGAAATGCACAGCAAAGTGCAAATATACTATGTAGCACTATTTATTATTCTTTTTTTTAAAACCAGCAATGTAGACGCACTTTTTGTTTTTGTGTGAGAAATGCACCGCTGGCCGCAAATGTAGTATTTAGAATATATATATTTTTTAAACCAGCAATGTAGACGCACTTTTTATTTTTGTGCAAGAAATGCACCGCAAATGTAATATTTTGCACAAAAAAAAAAAATGTTTTTTTTATTTGTCTAACTGCAATGTAAAAGCAGTATTTAAATATGCCAAAGTGTTGCCAACTGGGTTCGGGACACGGACACCCTAAAGTCCAGTAAGAACACAAACTTTACAGTTCGGGTTCCCTCAACTCTATCAGGGGGCCATATCAATATTAGGTGGGTGGTCGTAATGTTATGGCTGATTGGTGTATATATGGGGAAAGTCCTGGCTCAGACCGCATGCGAGCTAGAGGGTCCGTGTCATCTGGAAGGATGTAGCCTTCATCTGCGGCCCTAAGGGCCTCACCAGCAATGGACACTACTAATTATGGACTCACACCTTTACAGGTATACCTGTCAAACCACAGGATAGTTAGGAGTTGGACTGTGTTGCACTTTCATTGTAATGTCTTCAAGCGTTACAGTAAAACTTGTTAATCGTTTCAAGCCTGGTCTGAAGTTATTCAAAGGGGCGCACAGTGATACATGGTGTATGAAAGGAACAGGGCCTGTAAAGCATACACAGGGTATGGAAGCAAGGCCACTATGATGGGTTAAAGAGGAAGAAAACCCTAATGGGTTTTACTCCCCATTTATAACCCTGCAATGTTAAAGCATAATGGGTTAGTATGCATCGCATATTAGCCCATTAAGTGGCGCTTACCTGCATTGGAAGCCCGCGATGTCCCCACTCCAGGCCGCGTCCATCTTCTGCCCCTCTTCCTTCCATTGCTGCGGACTCCGACTCCGTGACTGGCCAAAGTCGCGTGACGTCACTCCTGCCCGCGCGCACGGGAGCTGCCAATCGCGGCACGATCTCAGTGAAGGAACGGCACGGAGGCCATTTCTTCACTGTGCATGTGCCCCATGATGTGGGCACATCAGAGTACACTGTATATCTCCTAAACCGTGCTACACTTCCCACCTCAGCTCCTGGCCCTGTTCACCCTAGGCGGTCCACGTGCCTTGGCATTGTACCACCAGTACACAAATGCTGTAAGTTGGATTCTCTAACCTTTTGGGGGGGTCATATACCCCTTTTGCCATGTTTTGTATGCAATTTACGTTTTTACGTTTTTTAAGCTTAAATTACCTATACCTTCAAAGCCTAATGGGGATTATCGAGGTCATAGACCATGCAGATTTTTACATGTGTACATTTGTGTATATACATCAACTTGATGGATCTGGACAATTTACTATGTAACCACCTCTATTCTTTATCATTATACTGTTCAGATATTTTATCATTGATATCATGACTACCCGTATATGTGATTATATATCTGTTTACTTTTAGTAATAAAATATTTATTATTATCCATCAATTTATCTTATTCACATCACGTGTGTCATATAAAGTCCCATTTTCGTTCAATCCTCCCTTTTTTGTAACTTTATCAAGTAACTAGGGATGGAAGCCTACGGCCTTACCAGTCCTTGGCTTCATTAAAAGTCCCAACTCTCCTCCACTCCTCTTTATTTAGTCTCCTATTTAAAGATGTCATCTCAGAGATGGATCCAAGAGATCAAACAAGTGCATTAGGCCTTAAGTGTACAGAAGAACAAATAATAATTACAAAGATATGACTTTATGTTTGCTATAACTTTTAAAAAGTTGTACATATGGGAGGAGCTCAATGAATTTAAACTATTTTTTTTTTTAAATATTATTGCATTTGACATACTATCTAATCAGAGATGCTGCTCCTGCAATAGCACTTTGTTCAAAGTCATCCTATAAAATCTGTGCTCGTCTACTGCACTTCAAGAAGCTGTGACCTTCACTGTGAAGGAAAATGTGGCTGCAATAGATGATATGAAGATTGCTGTGACCTTACAGTTCATATCGGCAGGAACAAACCCTAGGTAGCACAGCATGTACTCATCATACGGCTTCAGGAGGAATTTTTGATATTATTTCTTTCTATCCTTCTTTACACCGCACCTTATAAAAAATGCGGCATTCCTAGATATATTTTTCAGTATGTTCTTCAGAAGGCTCGAGAAATGGGCCGGCATGTGAGATTCATTAAAATACACAGTGAGGGCTGCTTACGAGTAGCGGAGAGATCGAAATAGAAAAATGGGTTTTATATGCAACAGGACAGGATGCATAGATATACAGGGCCACAGGGGGCCAAATGACTCAGGTTCAGAAAGGGTAGCTATGTGCTGAGATTTGAATATCAAGAGATGGACATGAGTTCACTTGCAATACTGCTAGCAAGGTTATTAAAATATAGGCTATGTCTGTGTGTGGCACTCCAAAGGCATCACCTGAAGACATTGTTCTGCACTTGCAGATTAAGTTCTGCCACATGGGAGCCAGAGTGTGAGAAATTAATTTATTCATAAACCCTCGGGAAGACATGATACATCTGGTCCTCCTCATTTATGCCCTGCTAGAGTGTCACAGCGAAAACGGCTAGCACGCTGGAAAGTGAGCAGTTTGTTTGCCTTGTATCATTATTATTTATGTCTTGCAGATTTTTTTTCTCACATGAAACGAGAACCCAAAACCCTTTCAAGGGCAAAAAAAAAATGAATATTTGATCTACAGAAAGAAATCAGATATAAACGATTATAGCCCGTATGATCTTCTCTTTCATCTTTTTCTTTTTTGTTCAATGTTGGTTTTGGGTTAATACCTGCTAGTGGAAATATTAATAGGAATAACTGGGAATTTATGCAAATGATTATCAGAAAAAGCTGTTGAATCTATTCCAATGAGCAGTAAAAAAAAAAAAACATTTCAACGGTGGGGTAAAAGTTTTGCATTTTGCGTAGTGTAATTGTATTATAAAGCAAAGCCTTTGCTAATATTTTCCAAAACGCACAAATGAAACATCATGAACACATTTTACATTAGGAATCAAGGTAATTCTGTTTACTCTTTCTCATTTATCCTTGCTGTACACACAATATGGAAATACAATGCTGAATACACCGGGTACACAGTACTGTAGAACACTGATTCTTTTTCTTTCTTCATTGACATAACGCCATATGTGCCATTTCCATTTGGCATTCATAAAGTGAAATGGCTTGATAAACCTGCTAAACCAGCTGTAGGAACATAAGGCAAACACATACATGAGCTTGCACAAATACTTAGTTCATTTGCAGAACACCCAATTAACCTGGAAAACAATGCCACTATTATTCAAATATCTACTAGATCACTGATGGTTACAATATAGCACTGGTCTCAAAACCGCAGCCCTTTGCTTACCTTTGTCCAGCCCTTGGGGCAATATTCATCCATCTGATACGAGACACTATTCTGCCCACTGGCACCAACAATGGGACATTAATTCTTGCCACTGACATAAAAATGGGGCACTACTTCTCTCACTGACACAAACAATGGGATACTGTTCCCCCACCTGGTACCAAAGATGGGACACTGTTTACTCCCACTGATGCCAGAACAATTTCTATTCCCGCTTACCACAGTCGGCCCCCCCTAAAGTCTGAAGGACAGTAAACTGGCCCTTTGTTTAGAAAGCTTGGAGACTCCTGCGATATAGACTACCCAGTGACCAGTATTCCTTCCAGAGTTAAAAGCTACACACAGTCACTTTCCTTCAGCATTGGGGGTTGTGACGAACCGCCTATCACCCCGCTTGGGTGTCTCCACCAAGATACAGCTTCCTCCACTCTGGGACCAGGTATTACAGCTGAGAACTGCACCCAAGAACTAGATGACACTAGCTTAGGTGCAAACTGGAAATCTTTATTGAAAATTCACACAGAATTTATACCACACAAAATCAGATAAGAGCTTGATCACATTATCATAATGTCAGGGCTGGGCTTAACTCTCCCTTCTCAAAACAAAATTTTCAGCTGAGGGTTAATTGCCAGTTTCAGCTTCCACTGTGTCTCACCTGATGACCATATCCTGCCTCGTTTAGCCAGCTCTGCTGCTATATAAACTGCCTGGATCAGATCGCTGAAGCCTTCGCATCAAAACCTCTGCTGAGTGTTCCCGTGGATTCAAGACCCTGCCCGTCTGACTCTCCTCCTGGCTCCTGACCCTACATTCCGTTTGTTTGACCTCGCTGATCTGTGGACTCCTGTTTCACTGGCTTGCTATAACTATCCGCTCTGGTTACAGAACCCTGGCTATGTTTTGACCATGTTTACTCGTGTAACGTGTGATTTTACTGCACTTCTGTCTTGGTCTGATTCGTGGTTCCTGACAGTAGGCGAAGGCCATAAATTCAGGAGATGCAGTCAATCCACTTGCTGGTAATATTTTTTCCAGATTGGATGATCAGAAACACAACAAGGATGAGTTTGCCATAGCATTACAGATGCTCCTGAATCACACTGCTCACCTGGTTCCTCCTATGGTGGCTGTTCTGGCACAACCTGTGTTGCAGGCTGTTCCTGCTGATGCTCAAGTCTCTGTGCAGGCACCCGCCTCAAATTTTACCTCTATAGGGGGTATGTCTGGCTCCACACCACTTCCCCAGCAATTTGGGGTGATCCAGTTCAATGCAGAGGGTTTCTCAACCAGAATGGGATATACTTTGAGATGCTGCCCCAGGTGTTTCCCACTGACAGAAGCAAAGTAGGCTTCGTGATTTTTTTGCTTTCTGACAGAGCATGGCCTGGCAAACCCTTCTTGGGAGACACAAAAACCTGTTGTCCAGAGATTTGGGGCCTTCTTTAAAAGGGTATTTGATGTTCCCGCTCCACTACTGCTGCCAAAAGCCTCATGTCCATAAAGCAGGGTGCGCAAACTGTTGCCAATTACGCCATTGAATTCCGTACTCTGGCAGCAGAGGTTGCTTGGAACAATGAGGCTCTTGTGGCTGCTTTTTCTCATGGTCTCTCGGATAACATCAAAGATAAGATAGCAACCCGAGACATACCCACTGAGCTGGAGAAGTTGATCACGTTTGACATTTTCATTGGCTCCAGACTCCGAGAGAGACCTTCCTTTAAGGAGCGCTTGCGGAAGTCTCCTGTATGTTTGGCTTCGAGCTTTGTAGTCCCACCCATGCCTCCCTCACCTCCCATACCTCCTGGGTCTGAGCTTGCCAGTGAGATAGAACCCATGCAGTTGGGCTTCACATATCTCTCTGTGGATGAGAGAGCCTTTAGGAGGAGGGAGAGATTGTGCCTTTATTGTGGCCGGGCAGGTCACTTTTTGAAGTCTTGTCCTACCCGTTCCGGTTACCCTTTCTTGGTCTGAATCGTCCATCGAGATACAGGCTCTAATCGACTCTGGGGCTGCAGGCATGTTCATAAATACTGCATTTGTGTCTAAGCACTCCATTCCGCTGCAGCTCCGGGCTACTCCACTTGCCATTGCGGCTATTGATGGGAGACCTCTACAGCCTGCCCAGGTGACTCATGAGACTGCTCCATTGACCATGGCTGTAGGGGCTCTTCTGGAGATATTCCAAGTCATTTCCTCTCCTCATTTTCCAGTGGTTATTGGTTATCCTTTGTTACAGAGGCACAACCCCTCTTTTGATTGGCTTTGTGCTGAGGTTCTTTCCTGGTCTCCACAATGCAGTAAGACATGTTTTCAGAAAGTGGCTAAGGTTTTGTGTGCTCTTCACTCTCCTCCTTGCTGGAGGAATACCGTGAATTTAGCAATGTCTTTGCTAAAGGTGAAGCCGGTAGTTTGCCTCCACACCGGTCACATGATTGCGCTATTGAACTTCAACCTGGTGCCATACCCCCTCGTGGCCGGGTTTACCCTTTGTCTGTCTCAGAGGATAAAGCCATGGAGGAGTATGTCGCAGATGCACTTTCTAGATGGTTCATCCGCAAATCCTCACCTCCTGCTGAGACCTTGTATTGATTATAGGGGTCTCAATTGCTTCATGATTAAGAATGCTCATCCGATTCCACTAATTACGGAGTTACTTGATCTCCTCAAGGGAGCACCGGTTTTCACAAAGCTTGATCTGAGACGGGCATACAATCTTGTGAGGATCAAGGAGGGTGATGAGTGTAAAAAAATACCAGGACAGGCCATTCTAAATACCTCATAATGCCGTTTGGTCTTTGCAACGCTCCGGCAGTTTTTCAGGAAATCATCAAAGATGTCCTCCGAGATATGTTGCAGCAATGTGTGGTGGTTTATCTTGATTATATCCTCATATATTCCAAGTTCCTAGAGTGCCACCACACAGATGTCTGTCGTGTGCTTCAGAGGCTGAGAGACAATAACCTGTATTGTAAATTGGAGAAGTGTGAGATCCATTGTGAACAGGTTAAATTCCTGGGTTATGTCATGATGGTTTTTTGATGGACCCAGAAAAGCTATCGGCAGTTCTACAGTGGCCCGACCCGTGAGTTCATGTCCACTACGTTTTCGTGGCTTTGCCAATTATTATCAAAGTTTATTGGTAACTTCTCGTCTCTGGTCAAGCCCCTGACTGATATGACCAGGAAGAACGGTAACCCACAGAATTGGTCTCCGGAGTCCATTAAGGCCTTTGAAAGTCTCAAGGCTGCCTTTGTTTCCGCTCCTGTGTTGGCACATCCAGATCCTATGTTACCCTTCATCTGATGCATCTGAGACTCGAGTTGGTGCCCTTCTGTCCCAACGTCCCACCTCCGAGAGCACTTTGCATCCTTGTGGCTACATTTCCAAGAAGTTGTCTTTGCTGAATGCAATTACGAGATTGGGGAGTTGTTAGCAATCATTTTAGCCCTTAAAGAATGGAGGCATTTCCTCAAGGGTACCACTGTTCCAGTTCTCATTTTGACTGACCACAAGAATCTCACATTCTTGTCTGAGGCTAAACGCCTCTCCCCCCCGGAGCTCTGTTCTTGTCAAGCTTCAATTACATAGTCTCATTCTTACCCGGTACTAAGAATGTAAGGGCCGATGCAATGTCGCAACAGTTTTCCTCTGCTTCCAAGATGGAGTCTGTTCCTGTTCCTGTGATACTGTCTGATCGTATTCTGGCTATGATTCGTACCAGTCTCACTTTACCTTTGGGTGACAAGATCCCTGCTGCTCAGAACCATGCTCCTCCTGAGAAACCTTGTGACCATTGCTTTCTCCCGGAGAGTCTCCGTGCTGCTGTGCTCCAGACTTACCATTCTCCCAAGGCTTTTATTTTATTGTGTAGTTGCCTAACTCTCAGGGTAACAAAGTTATCATTATGGTGGTTATGCTGGTTGACCGATTCTCAAAGATGTCACATTGTATTCAACTTAAGAAGTTGCCCATGTCCAAGGAACTGGCATCCATTTTTGCTCGGGAGATCTTTCGCTTACATGGGCTTCCCAAGGTGATCATCTTGGACAGGGGTAGCCAGTTTGGGGTCCAGGTTTTGGCGAGCCTTTTGTGCACAGTTGGGAATTCAGCTTTCCTTCTCTTCTGTGTATCACCCGCAGTCCAATGGGGCTGCAGAACAAGCCAAGCAGTCCTTGAAACAGTTTTTACATTGTGATATTTCTGACCACCATAACAACTGGTCTGACCTGTTACCTTGGGCAGAGTTTGCTCACAATAGTGCTGTCAATACCGCTTCTCGATTGTCTCCGTTTATGGCGAATTATGGTTTCCAACCAGCCATGTTGCCTGACTCATTTGTTCCTGCTTGAGGAGCATCTCTATGGCCTTCGCTCCACTTGGGTACAGGTCCAGGAGTCCTTGCGACATGCCACTGATAGGTACAGACACCATGCTGACCGCAAACACCTACTTGCACCTCCCTACTTAGTTGGAGAGAGGGTCTGGCTGTCTCTTCGCAACCTCTGACTCTGTGTTCCATCACTGAAGCTGGCGCCACTTTTTATTGGGCCTTAACGTATTCTTCGCAAGATCAACCCAGTGGCTTACGCTTTAAACCTGCTTTCTAATATGCAAATTTCTAATGTATTCCATGCCTCCTTGCTAAATTCTTTGGTATGCAACCGCTTCACCACCTCAGTACCACATCCTCATCCTATTCAATCTATCATTAACTCCCGTAGGGTCCGTGGGAGCATACAGTACCTGGTTCATTGGAAAGGGTACAGTCCGGAGGAGAGCTCTTGGGTCTCATCCTCAGACCTACATGCTCCTGTCCTCCTCTGTGCCTTCCAAAGATGTTTTCCCTTCAAACCTGCTGGCCCTCCAAGGGGGGGGGGGTCATTGAATAGGGGGTACGGTCAGGTCTGGGCTTAGCTCTTCCTTCTCAGAGCAAGATGTTCAGCTGAGGGTTAATTGCCAGTTTCAGCTTCCACTGTGTCTCACCTGATGACCATATCTTGCCTCGTTTAGCCAGCTCTGCTGCTATATAACCTGCCTGGATCAGATTGTAGATGCCTTCAACTTGGTCAACAACATCTCTAGAGAAATCTCTGCTGTGTGTTCCTGTGAAAGACTTTGCCTATTTGACGTTCTCTTCTGGCTCCTGGATTCAAGACCCTGCTTGACTGACTCTCCTCCTGGCTCCTGACACTGCATTCCGTTTGTTTGACCTCGCTGATCTCTGGACTCCTGTTTCACTAGCTTGTTATAACTATCTGCTCTGGTTACTGAACCCTGGCTATGTTTTGGCCACGTTTAGAGTTGAGCGAACACCTGGATTTTTGGGTTCGGCGGGTTCGGCCGAACTTTGCAAAAAAGTTTGGGTTCGGCACCGAACTTGACCCGAACTTAACCCCGAACCCCATTAAAGTCAATGGTGACCCGAACCTTTGGGCACAAAAATGGCTGTAAAAAAGTCCTGGAAAGGGCTAGAGGGCTGCAAAAGGAAGCAAAATGGGGGTAAGAGTATGACAAGTGCCCTGCAAACAAATGTGGATAGGGAAATAACTTAAAATCACATAAAAAAAATAAAAAATGGAGGAGGTGGATGGAGGTGGACGTGGAGTAGGATGTTGAGGAGGCGGTGACCGTGGCGGTGTAGGTGGAAGTGGAGGAGGAGGAGGTAGCCAACACTGTTTTTTGTTTGTTTGTTTTTTTTTTTCTAATTGGGGTAGCCCCCAAAATATTGAGACGTATTAAAAAAAATAAAAGTATACCAATGGCTGTGTGAGGCCGGTCTAAATATCTATTCTGCACAAGGTACAGACAAGTCTTGTGGGTTCCATGCCTGATTCATTTTAATAATTGTTAGCTTGTCCATGTTGGCTGTGGACCGGCGGCTGCGCTTGTCTGTGATAACGCCCCCTGCCGTGCTAAACACATGTTCAGACAATACACTGGCTGCAAGGCAGGCCAGCAGCTCCAAGGCATAAAGGGCAAGCTCAGGTCATGTGCCCAAATTGGAGACCCAGAAGTTGAATGGGGCAGATCCATCAGTCAGTACGTATAGGCATGTGCACACATACTGTTCCACCATGTTGCTGAAATGCTGCCTCCTGCTAAGACGTTGCCTATCAGCTGGTGGTGCTGTTTGTTGTGGCGTGCTGCTGACAAAGCTTTTCCACATTTCGGTCATGCTAACCCTGCCTTCTGAGGTGCTGGCGGTGCCACAGCTGCATTGGCGACCTCTTCCTCCTCCTCTGCCTTCGCCTTGTGCTTCCACTGAGCCCCCGGTGTCATTTGGGAATGCCCTCAGCAGCGCGTCTACCAGCGTGCACTTGTAGTCGCGCATCTTCCGTTCACATTCCAGTGAGGGAATTAAGGACGGCACATTGTCCTTGTAACAGGGATCCAGCAGGGTGGCCACCCAGTAATCAGCACAAGTTACAATGAGGGCAACTCGGCTGTCGTTGAGCAGGCACTGCAGCATGTAGTCGATCATGTGTGCCAGGCTGCCCAGAGGCTGCGTTGGGTGCCACCCTGCTGTGAACACGGTTCCTCCTCCTCCTCATCATCATCATCCTCGTCCTCCTCATCCTCCAGAACTGTGCCCTGGCTTGAAATTGTTTTTACCTGGCCTATGCTGGTGCAGGAACCCACCCTCCGAGCCACTTGTGAATGACTGGCCTGACA
This sequence comes from Glandirana rugosa, assembly GCA_018402905.1. Classification (NCBI taxonomy): domain Eukaryota; kingdom Metazoa; phylum Chordata; class Amphibia; order Anura; family Ranidae; genus Glandirana; species Glandirana rugosa. Next base: position 267,460 of record BLSH010444791.1, read on the forward strand.
ACCATGGAAATGACCCCTCTTCCTCCTCCTCCTGTGCCACATCCTCTTCCATCATCGCCTGAAGTGTTTTTTCAAGGAGACACAGAAGTGGGATAGTAACGCTGAGAACAGCGTCATCGGCACTGGCCATGTTGGTGGAGTACTCGAAACACCGCAATATGGTACACAGGTCTTGCATGGAGGCCCACTCCTTGGTGGTGTAGTGGTGCTGTTCCGCACAGCGACTGACCCGTGCGTGCTGCAGCTGAAACTCCACTATTGCCTGCTGCTGCTCGCACAGTCCAGTCCAGCATGTGCAAGGTAGAGTTCCCCCTTGTGGGCACGTCGCATAGGAGGCAGTGAGCGGGAAAGCCAAAGTTCTGCTGCAGTGCAGACAGGCGAGCAGTAGCAGAGTGAGAACGCTGAAAGCATGCACAGACGGCCAGCACTTTGTGCAGCAGCACTGACATATCTTTTTTAGAAATTTCTGTACCACCAAATTCAGCACATGCGCCAGGCAAGGAATGTGCGTCAAACCGGCTAGGCCCAGAGCTGCTACGAGATTTCACCCATTATTGCAAACCACCAGGCCGGGCTTGAGGCTCAGTGGCAACAACCACTCATCGGTCTGTTGTTCAATGACCGTCCACAGCTGCTGCGCAGTGTGGGGTTTATCCCCCAAACATATCAGTTTTAAAACAGCCTGCTGTCGTTTCCCCCTGGATGTGCTGAAGTTGGTGGTGAAGGTGTTACGCTGTTACGCTGAGCGGATGAGGAGGTGGTAGAGGAGGAGGAAGTGGAGTAGGAGGAGGAGGCAACAGGAGGCAAAGAGAAATGCCCTACAATCCTGGGCAGCGGAAGGACATGCGCCAAACTGCTAGCCGCCTCAGGCCCACCCGCCACTACATTTGCCCAGTGTGCAGTTAGCGAGATATAGCGTCCCTGCCCATGCTTACTGGTCCACGTATCAGTGGTTATGTGGACCTTGCCACAGATGGCGTTGCGCAGTGCACACCTGATCTTGTCCCTGACTTGTTTGTGCAGGGAAGGTATGGCTTGCCTGGAAAAGTAGTGACGGCTGGGAACCACGTACTGTGGGACAGCCACTGCCATCAGGTTTTTAAAACTGTCCGTGTCCACCAGACGGAATGACAGCATTTCAAAGGCCAGGAATTTTGAAATGCTGGCATTCAGGGCCAGGGATCTCGGGTGGGTAGGGCGGTTCTTCCTCTTTCTCTCCAGTGTTTGGGAGATGGACAGCTGTAAGCTTCCATGGGACCATGGTGTAGAGATGCTTGGGGACGGTGGCGGACATGGTGGCGTTGCTGTCACATCGTCTGTTTGCTGGGTGGCAGGTGACACTGGCACTGTAGAGGTGGAGGAAGAGGCCGAGGCAGCAGCAGAAGAGGAAACAGGAGGACCCCAAGACCTTTCTTGGATTTTGAGGTACTTATTCCACTGCAGCTTGTGCTTTGCATTTAGATGCCTGGTCATGCAGGTTGTGCTCAGGTTTAGAACATTTATGCCTCGCTTCAGGCTCTCATTGCACAGCGTGCAAACCACTTGTGTCTTGTCGTCAGCACATTGTCTGAAGAACTGCCATGCCAGGGAACGCCTTTGAGCTGCCTTTGGTGTGCTAGGTCCCTGGGCACGGTGGGTAGTAGCAGGCGTACTGTCTAGGGGACGGTTGCTCCACTTTTGCAACCTGCTTCCTCTTTTGCTGTGCTGGTGCCTCTGTGCGACCACCACCTCTTCCTCCAAATTGCAAACGTTACTCGTATGACCTTCATTCCATGTGGGGTCTAGGCAGTGGCGGCTGGTGAAGTTTTTGGATGGGGGGCGCCAGGCCCTGCCCTTCCTTTTGACCCCTCCTACTTCTAATAAGCCCCACCCCTTATAGAATCCACCCACTCTGTCCCCTGTATTCCACATATTGTGTCAGGAGTATACAGCTCAGCATCACAGGATACAGTATACAGCTCAGCATTACAGGACACAGTATACAGCTCAGCATCACAGGACACAGTATACAGCTCAGCAACACAGGACACAGTATACAGATCAGCATCACAGGAGACAGTATACAGCTCAGCATCACAGGACACAGTATACAGCTCAGCATCACAGGACACAGTATACAGCTCAGCATCACAGGATACAGTATACAGCTCAGCATTACAGGACACAGTATACAGCTCAGCATCACAGGACACAGTATACAGCTCAACAACACAGGACACAGTATACAGCTCAGCATCACAGGATACAGTATACTGCTCCAGCATCACAGTATACAGCTCTGCATCACAGGGCACAGTATACAGTGAAACAGGTGGGGGCAGTTATGCAGCCAGTGACACAGGTGTGGCCAGTTATGCAGCCAGTGACACAGGTGGAGGCAGTTATGTAGCCAGTGACACAGGTGGGGCAGTTATGTAGTCAGTGACACAAGTGGGGGCAGTTATGCAGCCAGTGACACAGGTGGGGCAGTTTGCAGCCAGTGACACAGGAAAGGCAGTTTGCAGCCAGTGACACAGGTGGGGGCAGTTGGCAGCCAGTGACACAGGAGGGGCAGTTTGCAGCCAGTGACACAGGTGGGGGCAGTTATACAGCCAGTGACACAGGTGGGGGCAGTTTTCAGCCAGTGACACAGGAGGGGCAGTTTGCAGCCAGTGACACAGGTGGGGGCAGTTTGAAGCCAGTAACACAGGAGGGGCAGTTTGCAGCCAGTAACACAGGTGGGGGCAGTTTGCAGTCAGTGCCACAGGTGGGGACAGTTTGCAGCCAGTGACACAGGAGGTGCAGTGTGCAGCCAGTGACACAGGAGGGGCAGTTTGCAGCCAGTGACACAGGTGGGGGCAGTTTGCAGCCAGTGACACAGGTGGGGGAAGTTGGCAGCCAGTAACACAGGAGGGGCAGTTTGCAGCCAGTGACATAGGTGGGGGCAGTTTGCAGCCAGTGACACAGGTGGGGGCAGTTTGCAGCCAGTGACACAGGAGGGGCAGTTTGCAGCCAGTGACACAGGTGGGGGCAGTTATACAGCCAGTGACA
>BLSH010444791.1:272345-284547 GCA_018402905.1 Glandirana rugosa
ATTAAATAATAAGAAAAAAAATTATAATTATTTATCACGATGTATCATGTAAACGTGGAACGACACGTAAAGAACGTGTTTTAATTTTTCACGCAGTTGTAACGACCAAATTTTTTATTAGATTTAAACACGATTTATCATGTAAACGCAGGTCTTACTCCTCTCGCAGTTTATTCCCTGCACAAGCACCAGCACCACGACGACCACAACCACCACAACCACTTCGAGGACAACGTTCCTCTCCTGCACCAGCTAGACACGGTCGATGTGTGTGTTCACTTTGTGGAAGGAGTCCACGCTCATCGGCTGTCTTGGAAGTTGCAATATACCATCCGGGCTTACGGCGAGTTGCTTACCACTCCGGTCTTGTTCATGTCCGCTATCATCTAACCCACCGACTGTTACGGAGGTCAAGGAAGTCCTGAGGAAGGTGTTTCACTTGTGTGTGTAGCTGGCACAGATCGACCACGTCCTCTCCTTGCAACAGGAGCTTCACCAACACCACCAACACCAGCAGCACCACGACCACGAACACGTCCCTTATTTGACGCTCTCCTCATTCTGGACGCAAATGTACTATTTAGCACAAATTTAGATTATTTTTTAAACCAGCAATGTTGACGCACTTTTTAATTTTGTGCAAGAAATGCACAGCAAGGTGCAAATGTACTATGTAGCACTATTTATTAATATTAAAAAAAAGAATAATAAATTAGTAATCTTTTTTTTTTTTAACCACATCAATACTGGGTACGAAAACCCCCTTCCTGTCCAGGCCATTTTTCAGCTTTCAGCGCTATCACACTTTGAATGACAATTACTCTCCCATGCAACATTGTACCCATATGAAATTTGTGTCCTTTTTTTCACACAAATAGAGCTTTCTTTTGGTGGTATTTAATCACTAGTGGTTTTTTTATTTTTTGTGCTATAAATAAAAAATGACTGAAAATTTTGTGAAAAAATGCTTTTTTCTTTGTTTCTGTCAAAAAATTTAGCAAATTAGTGATTTTTCTTCATAAATTTTGGCCAAAATTTATACTACTACATATCTTTGGTAAAAATAACCCAAATCGGTGTATATTATTTGGTCCTTGTGAAAGTTATAGTCTACAAACTATGGTGCCAATCATTGAAAATTGATCACACCTGATGTACTGAAGGCCTATCTCATTTCTTGAGACTCTAAGGGCCGGTTCACACTTGCGCGGCGCGATGCGGCGCGACTTCGCAGCCCGTTCATATCTAGGCGAATTGTCAGGTGACTTGAGTCGCCTGACAATTCGCCTCAATGCTGTGCAAATGGAACCGTTCTAATAGGAGCGAATCGCTTCGCTCCGCCTTAGAAAAATGGTCCCTGCACTATTTTCAGGGCGATCTCAGGCAGCTTGCATTGACTTCTATGATAGAAGTCTCCTCGCAAGCCGCCTTGAGATCGCCTCGAGCGCCGCATCGCGCCGCGCAAGTGTGAACCGGCCCTAATCCAGGAACGTACAAATACCCCCCAAATGACCCCTTTTTTGGAAAGTAGACATTCCAAGGTATTTAGTAAGAGGCATGGTGAATTTTTTGAAGTTGTAATTTTTTCCCACAATTCTTTGCAAAATGAAGATTTTTTTTTCTTTTTTTTTTTTTCACAAAATTGTCATTGTAACAGGTTATTTCTCACACACAGCATATGCAAACCACAAATTACACCCCAAAACACATTCTACTACTCCTCCTGAGTATGGTGATACCACATGTCTGAGACTTTTTCACAGTCTGGCCACATACAGAGACTCAACATGCAGGGAGCGCCGTCAGGTATTCTAGGGACATAAATTACACATCTAATGTCATGACGACTGATCACATTTTGAAGGCCCTGGAGCACCAGGACAATGGAATTGCCCACAAAATGACCCCATTCTGAGAAAGCAAACACCTCAATGAATAATCTATGAGGCATAATGAGTCTTTTGAACGGTTCATTTTTTTCCAGTAGTTTTTGGAAAATGTGGGGAAAAAAATGAAAACGCATTTTATTTACACAAAGTTGTCCATTTATAAGATATTTACAACACATAGCATGTACATAGCAAAAATTACACCCCAAAATACATTCTGCTATTCCTCCTGAGTATGGCGATACCACATGTGTGAGAGTTTTACACAGCTTGACCACATACAGAGGCCCAACATTGAAGTAGCACCTTCAGGCGTACTACAAGCATAAATTACACAACTCATTTCTCAACCCCCTATTATATTTTTGAAGGCCCTGGAGCACCAGGACAATGGAATTGCCCACAAAATGACCCCATTTTGGAAAGAAAACACCCCAACGTATAATCTATGAGGCATAATGAGTCTTTTGAACATGTCATTTCTTTCCAGTAGTTTTTGGAAAATGTGGGAAAAAATGAAAACACATTTTTTTTACACAAAGTTGTCCATTTATATGATATTTCCAACACATAGCATGTACATAGCAAAAATGACACCCCATGTGCTATGTAGCACTATTTATTAATATAATTAAAAAATATATATATTTTTTTTTTAAACCAGCAATGTAGACGCAGCAGGATCCTCTCCCTATAACAGTATGAGATGATTTTAAAACACTAATCTGTCCCTCACATCAGCAGCAGGAACCTCTCCCTATACCAGTATGATATGATTTTAGAACACTAATCTATCCCTCACAGCAGCAGCAGGAATCTCTCCCTATAGCAATAGGATATGATTTTAGAACACTAATCTATCCCTCACACCTGCAGCAGGAACCCCTCCCTATACCAGTATGATATGATTTTAGAACACTAATCTGTCCCTCACACCAGCAGCAGGAACCCCTCCCTATAGCAGTATGAGATGATTTTAGAACACTAATCTATCCCTCACAGCAGCAGCAGGAACCTCTCCCTATAGCAGTATGAGATGATTTTAGAAAACTAATCTGTTCTTCACACCAGCAGCAGGAACCTCTCCCTATAGCAGTATGAGATGATTTTAGAATGCTAATCTATCCCTCACACCAGTACCAGGAAGGAACCTCTCCCTATACCAGTATGATATGATTTTAGAACACTAATCTGTCCCTCACACCAGCAGCAGGAACCTCTCCCAATACCAGTATGATATGATTTTAGAACACTAATCTGTCCCTCACAGCAGCAGCAGGAACCTCTCCCTATAGCAGTATGAGATGATTTTAGAAAACGAATCTGTCCTTCACACCAGCAGCAGGAACCTCTCCCTATAGCAGTATGAGATGATTTTAGAACGCTAATCTATCCCTCAAAGCAGCAGCAGGAACCTCTCCCTATAGCAGTATGAGATGATTTTAGAACACTAATCTATCCCTCAAAGCAGCAGCAGGAACCTCTCCCTATAGCAGTATGAGATGATTTTACAACGCTAATCTATCCCTCACACCAACACCAGGAAGGAACCTCTCCCTATATCAGTATGATATGATTTTAGAACACTAATCTGTCCCTCACACCAGCAGCAGGAACCTCTCCCTATAGCAGTATGAGATGACTTTAGAACACTAATCTATCCCTCACACCAGCAGCAGGAACCTCTCCCTATACCAGTATGATATGATTTTAGAACACTAATCTGTCCTTCACAGCAGCAGCAGGAACCTCTCCCTATAGCAGTATGAGATAATTTTAGGACGCTAATCTATCCCTCACACCAGCACCAGGAAGGAACCTCTCCCTATACCAGTATGATATGATTTTAGAACACTAATCTGTCCCTCACACCAGCAGTAGGAACCTCTCCCTATAGCAGTATGAGATGATTTTAGAACACTAATCTATCCCTCACAGCAGCAGCAGGAACCTCTCCCTATAGCAGTATGAGATGATTTTAGAACAATAATCTATCCCTCACAGCAGCAGCAGGAACCTCTCCCTATAGCAGTATGAGATGCTTTTAGAACGCTAATCTGTCCCTCACACCAGCAGCAGGAACCTTTCCCTATAGCAGAATGAGATGATTTTAAAATGCCAATCTATCCCTCACACCAGCACCAGGAACCTCTCCCTATACCAGTATGATATGATTTTAGAACACTAATCTATCCCTCACAGCAGCAGCAGGAACCTCTCCCTATAGCAGTATGAGATGATTTTAGAACACTAATCTGTCCCTCACACCAGCAGCAGGAACCTTTCCCTATAGCAGAATGAGATGATTTTAGAACGGTAATCTATCCCTCACACCAGCACCAGGAAGGAACCTCTCCCTACAGCAGTATGAGATGATTTTAGAACACTAATCTATCCCTCACATCAGCAGCAGGAACCTCTCCCTATAGCAGTATGAGATGATTTTAGAACGCTAATCTATCCCTCACAGCAGCGGCAGGAACCTCTCCCTATAGCGGTATGAGATGATTTTTGAGCGCTAATCTATCCCTCACACCAGCACCAGGAACATCTCCCTATAGCAGTATGAGATGATTTTAGAACGCTAATCTATCCCTCACAGCAGCACCAGGAACCTCTCCCTATACTAAGTATGAGATGATTTTAGAACACTAATCTTTCCCTCACAGTGGCGGCAGCATCTTCTCCCTACACTAGCCTGAGAACATGTGACATGCAGCGCTACGTGACTCCAGCTCATATCGAGGCTGGGTCACATGATGCACTGGCCAATTACAGCCATGCCATTGGTAGGCATGGCTGTGATGGCTTCTAAGGGCAAACGAGTGAAACACTTGTTGATTGGCTGCCCTGCAGCTATTCAAAAGGCGTGAAAAATACCGAACCCCAAACCCAGACTTTTTCTCAAATGTCCGGGTTCGGGACACGGACACCCCAAAGTCCAGTACGAACCCGGACTTTACAGTTCAGGTTCGCTCAACTCTAGCCACATTTACTCTGTTTATTACATTTTACCTTTTTATTAAAAAGTGTGATTTTACTGCACTTCTGTCTTGGTCTCATTCATGGTTCCTGACAGTAATATTAAAAGTACATCTAGCAGTACATTAAAGCGGAGTTCCACCCAAAAGTGGAACTTCCGCTGATTGGATTCCTCCCCGCCTCAGGTGTCAGATTTGGCACCTTTTGGGGGAAGGGGGAAGAGGACACCTGTCTTTGGACAGTTGCCCTTTTCCACACATCCGGGAGCTCGGGCCGGCGGCCGCAGCTGCTGACACCAGCAGCCAGGCTCCCTCCTCCCTCCTCACTCTGCTACTGGCCGCCTGGCCCAGTAGGGTGCCCGGTGTGAAGCTGTAATGCTACACGTCCGGGTTCCCTCACCCGCAATGGACGCGGCTGCACCCGACCCCTGATCCGAAGATCGGCGGCGAGTGCTGACATCGCTGGACTCCAGGACAGGTAAGTGTCCTATTATTAAAAGTCAACAGCTACAGTATCTGTAGCTGCTGACTTTTAATTTTTTTAGTTCTGGGCGGACCTCCACTTTAAATGAACAACTAGCAGTTAACAGTGATCTAATTAAACAGTGACCTAATTAGCAGTAAGCATGCTCTGACCGGGAGAAACAGACAACATTCCCAGTCTCCTCCATGGGGCAAAATCACTGGGTAGAAGGCTAGCCTCTAGACCCCTCCAAAAGCCCCTGTCCCAGTTGGGTCTGTCACAGGGGTCATCTATTCACTTAGCCACAGGATCATCGGTTGCCTCCTGCCAATATTCACCAGGCTCTTCCTATTGCAGGAGATGTAGACTCACACCACCTTAAGACAGCTAGACTCTTTCCCACCAACTTCATCCTAGCTCCCTGCAGTGGACTTCCTTCAGACCCAACTTTTCATCCTTTTTAAGATGATGTGGTTGCAGTGTTCTAATAAGGAAAGCTGCATGGTCTGCATCCCTTTAGAAGTGATTAGCCCTTTAGGAGTATCTCACCAAAACTGACTTTTTTGCAGGAGATGCCCAAAATCTGACTTGTATCTTACTTCAAACTTCTGGATAAATCAGTGAGCCAATCACACAAGCAGGAAATTACATTTCTACAGGCATTCTGTACATCAACTGTGCACAGAACGCCTCCAGGATGCCATATTACATTGAATTTTACAAAACTTTAAAGTGCTGCTGAAAGGGAAAGATAGCTTTTAATAACATTAAATTACAATATGGTGTTTGTCACAATTGTATATGCTATTTTTTTTAAATTTGCTATGTTTTTTTCCCCACAAAAGTGAAATTATACTTTAAAGTCACCATTTAAAGCAGGAGGGAGTGTGCAGCCGAGGTTTTCTCTGGTCTGAAAGCGGCTTGGATGTTGTCCTGTTGTTACACTGAGCTTACCCAGTATATTACGGTTGATCAAAGCATTGTTTTTAGGAGATTTTTCATCGCATTTAGTGATATACTTGTGACTTCAACACCAGATAAGACGATTAAGCCAATTTTCAAACACACATCCCGAGGAAACAGTTATTTATCGCAAAGTTCATTGATGTTTCTAAGTGCCGTGTAATGTTATAAAACTGAGACTAATGTGATGTATGAAGTTTAAGGGCTTGTTCCCACCAGACGCAGTCCAATGCATTTTAATCTGCAATTAAAAATAAATGCACAGATACATAGTCTGGTTGAAAAAAGACACAAGTGTCAGGAACCATGAATCAGACGGAGACAGAAAATGCAGTAAAAATCACACCTTTTAATAAAATGGTAAAAATGGTACAAATAGTAAACATAGTCAAAACAAAGCCAAAGCGTAAAGTCAGAACAAGCCAGTAAATCAGGAAGCCAGAGATCAGAGTAGTTGGAGGCAGCAGACAGGATCAGAAACCAGAATGGATGTCAGCCAGGTAAGTCTTCAACAGGAACACAGCAGAGCATCTCCAGATATGTTTGACTAAGGCGAATGCACTGAAGGAATGAGCCAGGCAGTTTAAATAGCCAGAAGAGGCTGGCTGAGGGCTGAGCTGACTAGCAGGAAATGATCAACAGGTGAGTCACTGTGGAACGATGACTGCTGGTAATTAACTGACAGCTGAGTAACCTGAGCACTGAGAAGGGATAGCTGAGAGACCAGCCCTGACAACAAGTCCATCTAGTTCAACAAATAAAAAGGAAAATAATATATACAATTTTATATACTCAATCCTATACCCACAGTTGATCCAGAGGAAGGTTAAAAAAAACAAGTAAAGCATGATTCAGTTTGCTCCAGCAGGGAAAAAAATCCTTCTTGATATCCCAAGAGGCAATCGGATATTCTCTGGATCAACTTTATCTGTAAATGTTGGTATCCACTTATATTATGTACATTTAGGAAAGAATCCAGGCCTTTTTAAAGCAATCTACTGAGCTGGACAGAACCAGCTCTTAAGGAAGTCTATTCCACATCTTCACAGCTCTTACTGTGAAGAAACCTTTCTGTATATGGAGATTAAATCTCTTTTCCTCTAGACGTAAAGAGTACTCCCTTGTCCTTTGTGGTGACCTTAAAGTGAATAATGCAACACCAAGTTTACTATATGGACCAATTATGTATTTATACATGTTGATCATACCCCCCCCCCCCCTTAATCTCCTCTTCTCAAGAGAGACTACATTCAGTTCCTCTAATCTTTCCTCATAGCTGAGCTCCTCCATGCCTCTTATCAGTTTGGTTGCCCTTCTCTGCACTTTCTCCAGTTCCCCGGTATCCATTTTGTGAATTGGTGCCCAAACCTGAACTGCATATTCTAGATGAGGTCTTACTAATGATTTGCACAGGGGCAAAATGGTATCTCTCTCTTTTGAGTCCATACCTCTCAATACAAAAGGATTTTGCTTACTTTGGAAACCGCTGCTTGGCATTGCATGCCATTATTAAGCTTATGATCTACCAGAACATCCCCCAGTTGTACTCCCCCCTAGTATGTACGATGCATGCATATTCTTAGCCCCCAAATGCATAACTTTACATTTATCAACATTAAACCTCATTTGACACATATTTGCCCAATTAAACCGTGCATTGAGGTCGGCTTGTAAGTTGGAGACATCCTGTAAGGACGTTATTCCACTGCATAGCTTGGTGTCATCAGCAAAGACTAAAATTGTACTTTTAATCCCAGACCGATATCATTTATAAATATATTGAAAAGTAAGGGTCCCAACACTGAACCTTGGGGTACACCACTGATAACCTTAGATCATTCAGAGTATGAATCATTAACCACTACTCTCTGAATTAGGTATTTTAGCCAGTTTTCTATCCATTTACAAACTGATCTTCCCAAGCCTGTAGACTTTAACCACTTGCGGACCACCCGCCACAGCGTGATGGCGGAAAGTGGGCTCCTTATCGCGAATAACCGTCACAGGACGGCGGCCGCGATAACTAGTATTGTGAGTGCGCTCGCATGCTCACTGTGTTGAGGGGGCCAGGGAGCGGGTAGGTCGGACACGATCACCACCGGCTACCCGCAATGGCCCCCCCGCAGTGAGAGAACGGAGGTCCGTGTAAGTAAACACGGATCTCCGTTCTCATAGAGGGGAAAGGGCGGTGATCACAGGCTTCCTGTATATGGAAGGCGTGATCACCCCCTTCCCCCAGCCAGGCCAGCCCCATACAGTTAGAACACTGCCAGGGAGCACTGTTAACCCTTAGAGCGCCCCCTGCAGGTTAACCCCTTCACTGCCAATGGCATTTACACAGTAATCAGTGCATTTTTATAGCACTGATCGCTGTATAAATGCCAATGGTCCCAAAAAAGTGTAAAAATGGTCCGACATGTCTGCTGCGATATCGCAGTACCGCTAAAAATCACATTTTTTTACCAAAAGTATGAGGAAGAATATAAATCGGCCAAAACTGATGAAAAAAAATGTTTTTTTTTTTATATTTTCTTTTGGATTTGTATTTTAGCAAAAAGTAAGAAAATTTGTTTTTTTTGCAAAATTGTTGCTCTTCTTTTGTTTATAGCGGCGATCAGAAATGCCACAGAGGTGATCAAATACCACCAAAAGAAAGCTCTATTTGTGGGAAAAAAAGGACGCAAATTTTGTTTGGTTACAACGTTGCACGACCGCGCAATTGTCAGTTAAAGCGACGCAGTGCTGAATCACAAAAAGGGCTCTGGTCCTAAAGTGGGAAATCCTTCCGGGGCTGAAGCGGTTAACTTACACATTAGCCGTGTGTTGGGAGCGGTGTCAAACGCTTTTGAAAAATCCAAGTATATCACCTCCACAGCCACCTCTCTGTCCAAGGGTTTACTTACCTCCTCATAAAAAGAAATCAGATTTGTTTGATAACTTCTGTCTTTCATGAATCCATGCAATCTGTTGTTTAAATACTCTTTTTCCAGCAAGAACTCATCTATTTGGTGTTTTATTAAACTCTCCAGTGTCTTCCCAAATAGTTAAACTAACTGGTCTATAGTTACTTGGTAAAGACTTTGATCCCTTTTTAAATACAGGCACCACATTGGCCCTACGCCAATCCAACTATTCTATTTTGTCAAACATTAAAGTTCATGTCCATTTTACTTCTTATATCTTTTTTCCATAGATCTGGAAGTGCTTAACCGCTTCCCCACCGCGCGCCGTCTTTTCACAGCGGCAGTGGGGGAGCGCTGCGCGAATCGCCGTAAATAAATGGCGATTCGCATTTGGCCACCAGGGGGCGCGCACCCGCCGCACTCCTGGGGAGTGTGCCCGCGGCTCGGGCGGACCCGATGTCCGCCGGCGAGCCGCGATGAGCGGCAACAGAGAAAGAACGGGGAACCGCCGATGTAAACACGGCGGTTCCCCGCCCTGTCAGTGGGGCATGAGAGATCTACTGATCCCTGTCACTGGGATCAGTTAGATCTCTCATGCCCATGTTAGCCCAACCCCCCCACAGTAAGAACACACCCAGGGAACACTATTAACCCCTAGCTCTCCCCCTGCAGGTTAACCCCTTCACTGCCAATGACATTTATACAGTAATCAGTGGACATTTAAATTTCTGATCGCTGAATAAATGTCATTGGTCCCAAAAAAGTGTCAAAATGTTCCGACATGTCCCCCCCCCAATATCGCATTACCGCTAAAAATCGCAGATCGCCGCCATTACTAGTAAAAAATAAAAAAAAAATAAAAACCCCAGAAATGAATTCTCACCATCCGTAAACGCGGCCACTTTTGCGCAAACCAATCAATAACCGCCGATTGCAATTTTTTATCGCAAATATGAGGAATTATATAAATCGGCCAAAAACGGTGAAAAAAAATGTTTTTTTATATTTTGTTTTTTGGATTTGAATTTTAGCAAAAAGTAAGAAATTTGGGTTTTTTTGCAAAATGGTCGCTCTTCTTTTGTTTATAGCGGCGATTAGAAATGACGCAGAGGTGATCAAATACCACCAAAAGAAAGCTCTATTTGTGGGAAAAAAAGGACGCAAATTTCGTTTGGGTACAACGTCGCACGACCGCGCAATTGTCAGTTAAAGCGACACAGCACCAAATCGCAAAAAGTGCTCTGGTCCTAAAGCTGCAAAACCTTCCGGGGCTGAAGTGGTTAAACTAGCCGTGCCATCAGATTGCCTTCTCCGGCTTTTAAGAATGTTCAGTAGGTCTATTTATTTAATTTGGGTACTTATAGTATCTCACAAAAGTGAGTACACCCCTCACATTTTTGTAAATATTTTATTCTATCTTTTCATGTGACAACACTGAAGAAATAAAACTTTGCTACAATGTAAAGTAGTGAGTGTACAGCTTGTATAACAGTGTAAATTTGCTGTCCCCTCAAAATAACTCAACACACAGCCATTAATGTCTAAACTGCTGGCAACAGAAGTGAATACACCCCTAAGTGAAAATGTCCAAATTCAGCCCAATTAGCCATTTTCCCTCCCCAGTGTCATGTGACCCGTTAGTGTTACAAGGTCTCAGGTGTGAATGGGGAGCAGGTGTGTTAAATTTGGTGTTATTGCTCTCACTATCTCACACTGGTCACGGGAGTTCAACATGGCACCTCATGGCAAAGAACTCTCTGAGGATCTGAAAAAAAGAATTGTTGCTCTACTTAAAGATGGCTTAGGCTATAAGAAGATTGCCAAGACCCTGAAATTGAGCTGCAGCACAGTGGCCAAGACCATGCAGTGGTTTAACAGGACAGGTTCCACTCAGAACAGGCCTCGCCATCGTCGATCAAAGAAGTTGAGTGCACATGCTAAGCGTCATATTGGTTGTCTTTGGGAAATAGACTTATGAGTGCTGCCAGCATTGCTGCATAGGTTGAAGGGGTGGAGGGTCAGCCTGTCAGTGCTCAGACCATACGCCGCACACTGCATCAAATTGGTCTACATGGCTGTCGTCCCAGAAGGAAGCCTCTTCTAAAGATGATGCACAAGAAAGCCCGCAAACAGTTTGCTGATGACAAGCAGACTAAGGACATGGGTTACTGGAACCATGTCCTGTGGTCTGATGAGACTAAGATAAATGTATTTGGTTCAGATGGTGTCAAGCGTGTGTGACAGCAACCAGGTGAGGAGTACAAAGACAAGTGTGTCTTGCCTACAGTCAAGCATGATAGTGGGAGTGTCATGGTCTAGGACTGCATGAGTGCTGCCGGCACTGGGGAGCTACAGTTCATTGAGGGAACCATGAATGCCAACATGTACTGTGACATACTGAAACAGAGCATGATCCCCTCCCTTCGGAGACTGGGCCGCAGGACAGTATTCCAACATGATAACGACCCCAAACACACCTCCAAGACGACCACTGCCTTGCTAAAGAAGCTGAGGGTAAAGGTGATGGACTGGCCAAGCATGTCTCCAGACATAATCCCTATTGAGCATCTTTGGGACATCCTCAAACAGAAGGTGGAGGAGCGCAAGGTCTCTAACATCCACCAGCTTCATGATGTCCTGTGAAGCTCTTGTGAACTCCATGCCCAAGAGGGTTAAGGCAGTGCTGGAAAATAATACTGGCCACACAAAATATTGACACTTTGGACCCAACTTGGCATTTTCACTTAGGGGTGTACTCACTTTTGTTGCCAGCGGTTTAGACATTAATGGATGTGCGTTGAGTTATTTTGAGGGGACAGCAAAGTTACATTGTTATTCAAGCTATACACTCACTACTTTGCATTGTAGCAAAGTGCCATTTCTTCAGTGTTGTCACATGAAAATATTCAATAAAATATTTACAAAAATATGAGGGGTGTACTCACTTTTGTGAGATACTGTATATAGCTTCCCAAATGATCAATTATTAGGGATTAGCTGAAC
>BLSH010444791.1:289461-313264 GCA_018402905.1 Glandirana rugosa
TAAGATACGTTTGGAAGAGACGACGTCCTAGGGGGGTCGGGGAGGAATAAGATTAGACTCGGTCTAGGCTAGGTCTCTACACGTGCTCTCGTTACCGAGAGCGACGACAGAGGGAGGAGTGACCCGTCTAACTATCATCACTCTCGGTAACCGAGGACGAGGACAGATAACTGAAGTCACTACTCCCTAGTCCCTCCACCCCGACTCAGGACGACAGACATAGTTACTTACGACAGACACAGTTCCCCCGATCCCTCACTCGGACGTGCTCACGAGGTGTCCTTAGGCAAAGGACTGCCCCCCCTCTTGCTGGTGCCCCCGTCAGGAAACGGATTCCTGTGGAGCACTCGTGCAGGCTCACTCCCTAGCCCCCTTGACACAGACAGCATTCATTGATACAGACAGCAGGACTCAGCCCCACCTCCCTGATCCCTCATCACTGAAGTCAATAGACAGGAGCAGGAGCCAATGGCTCTCACTACTATCAATCTGCCCAGTGAGGAGGGAGACAGCAGCGAGAGCCATTGCTCTCGTGCACATCTCTGGATCGGATCTGGCTCAGATTAGAATAAGGAGGGGCTGGGGGGATCCTGCAGCAGAGAAGGTTTGCATAGAATGCATTACAGTAAGAAAAACTTGGGGCTTTAGAACCACTTTAGCCTGAAGGATGTGGGACTTCAGATTTAAGGCTTTTAATATACTTTACATGCAATCAGACCTACCCCAGGAGTAATTTTCAAGCACTTTTTCAGATCTATCTGTGTTGCCATCTAAAGTCAATAATTTGAGTTATCTAAATATACTTTCATTTTTTTTTTTTTTGCACTTTAAGGCTCCTTTCACACTGAGGCCCTTTACAGATGCTATTTATCTAAAAATAGCGTCTGTAAAGTGCCTCAAAAATCCCCCCCCCCCAATCCACCCCAACGTGAAAGCCCTGAGTGCTTTCACACTGGGGCGGTGCGCTTGCAGGACGTTACAAAAAGTCCTGCAAGCAGCATCTTTGGGACGGGGAGGGGAGTGGTGTATATACTTCTCCGCTACCGCTCCTGTCATTGAAATTAATGGCAAGCGCTGCACACCGCCTCGGTAGCGCAGAGCGCCGGCACTTTTAACCTCGTTTTAACCCCTTGTGGGGGGTTAAAAGCTCCGCGCTCCCTCCTGCATAGCGGAGCCATAAAACCACGGCTACCATTGCAGTGTGAAAGTAGCCTAAAAGATCAATCGGAACCTGTGTGAACATTTTTAGGGGTTCAGCTGCACCACCCTGAAGACATGACGGCTCCCTTCCAATATTTCACATAAACTCATTTTGGCTCATTGCAAATTGCCTTCATGAACCAGAGACCAGGATCTGTACAATAA
Source organism: Glandirana rugosa (assembly GCA_018402905.1). Classification (NCBI taxonomy): domain Eukaryota; kingdom Metazoa; phylum Chordata; class Amphibia; order Anura; family Ranidae; genus Glandirana; species Glandirana rugosa. Next base: position 290,827 of record BLSH010444791.1, read on the forward strand.
TATTCTTCAAATAAATACTAAAATAAATAATGTGTATAAACTTAGTGTAAAAACATTTCCAGTGTCTGTGCCCAGAATCCTTTGTGTCTGACTGGGAACCTGACTTCTGTAGAGCGAGTGACGTTTAGGTGAAGGTCGGTGCGGTGTAACCTAATGACAGGTTGAGAGGGTATTTTTTGTTCTGGTGTAAAGCTGTCAAAGAAGACTCCCAGTCTGGCCAGATGTGAGAGGGCTTGCATGTAATAATAAAAATGGAAAGCTACCATTAGATCTGCTATAATTACAAACCTGTGGGAAAGCTGATCCAATTTTAGCTAATTGAATCCTTGTGGTTGCAAATGTGCTTAGGCCAGGCTTTCCACTGTGACTGTTAGCGCACGGCGTTTCATCATTTTATGGCACGGTACACCTCTTAGACAGCACAGGATGAAAACACAGATGAATTCAATGCTTGGGCTGCTATTCCTCGGTGCTGAAGGAAAAAAAAAAGATTCTTTGCATTCAATATGCTCAGGGACACAGCTGAAATTCTCCACTTTCCTCTTAGGTCTCATTACTTGTTCTGCTGCATGTTCATCCGTTCTTCATAGGTCTCAGAGACAATGACACATGTACGTGCTCAGCTATAATCCTACAATCACAGCTATGAACAGCATACAGTTTTATTCAGTTTTATTTATTTATTTTTTTTTACATATAACAGTTAACTGAGTATTTAGTGAGTGTGTGTGTTTTTTTTTTTTTGTCACGTGACCTGTAGACCATGGGCAGCACTTCTGCCTATCCCTGTTGGTTTGAATCCCAACCACGGCAATACCTGCACTTTACATCATCCCTTTAATCCAGGACACATATTAATAACTCAGGTTCTGTGGCTGATTAACCACTTCAGCCCCGGAAGAACTTCCCACTTTAGGACCAGAGCACTTTTTGCGATTCGGCGCTGCGTCGCTTTAACTGACAATTGCGCGGTCGTGCGGCGTTGTACCCAAACAAAATTTACGTCCTTTTTTTTCCCACAAATAGAGCTTTCTTATGGTGGTATTTGATCGCCTCTGCGTCATTTCTTATCGCCGCTATAAACAAAAGAAGAGCGACCATTTTGCAAAAAAAAAACAAATTTCTTACTTTTTGCTAAAATTCAAATTCCAAAAAAAAATATAAAAAAACATTTTTTTTCACCGTTTTTGGCCGATTTATATTCTTCCTCATATTTGCGATAAAAAAAATCGCAATCGGCGTTTATTGGTTGGTTTGCGCAAAAGTGGCCGCGTTTACGGATGGTGAGAATTAATTTCTGGGGTTTGGCGGCGATTTTTAAGCGGTAATGCGATATTGGGGGGGACATGTCGGAACATTTTGACACTTTTTTGGGACCAATGACATTTATTCAGCGATCAGAAATTTAAATGTCCACTGATTACTATATAAATGTCATTGGCAGTGAAGGGGTTAACCTGCAGGGGGAGAGCTAGGTGTTAATAGTGTTCCCTGGGTGTGTTCTTACTGTGGGGGGGTTGGGCTAACATGGGCATGAGAGATCTAACTGATCCCAGTGACAGGGATCAGTAGATCTCTCATGCCCCACTAACAGGGCGGGGAACCGCCGTGTTTACATTGGCGGTTCCCCGTTCTTTTCCCTGTAGCCGCTCATCGCGGCTCGCCGGCGGACACCGGGTCCGCCCGAGCCGCGGGCACACTCCCCAGGAGTGCGGCGGGTGCGGCGCGCGCGCCCCCTGGTGGCCAAATGCGAATCACCACTTATTTACGGCGATTCGCGCAGGGCTCCCCCACTGCCGCCGTGAAAAGACGGCGCGCGGCGGGGAACCGGTTAAGGTGGTAATTAAACTCACATTGTGTCTTCATTAAATCAGCCACAGAACAACCTGTGTAATTCATATGTGTCCTGAATTAAAGGGATGATGTGGCAACCCTAGCTCCCCGTTCCTGTGTGGGTTTCCTTCCATGCTCCAAAGCAGTGGCAGCCGGTGGTCAGTATTTGGGGGGGTGGCAAACAAACCCCCCTTCACTTGTACTGCCGGTAGCAACCAAAGTTGCAACACTCCCACCATGCCTCTCCTCTCTTGGCCCGCCGCCTTCCATACATAGAAATCCCCATCAGACATGTCTCCCCCATTAGTGCGATGTGTGCTCCGATCACAGCCGCTCCTACCTCCACCGATCTGATCGCCGAAGAAGTCCCAGCACACCCCGCACCGCCTCCACCGCACACCAATGTAGCCGTCCTCGTCTGCCCGGTCTGCTCTAAGACTACTGGCCAATTGGGTCTCAGGAGCTGCTTCCTGATTGGCCAGGGAGAAGAAACAGGAAGACAATAGCGAATATTAATTTGCTATTGTCACACAATAGCGAACTGTGTCAGAACACAATAGTACAGCAGGGGAGATAGATGTACTAATATCAGATTGTTAGTACAGCGGCTCCAACCTGAGCTGTCATTTTTTTTTTTTTGTTCAACCCAAAAACTATTAGTGAGTACAAAGCGTAAGGGATCTTGAGGGCAGGGTAAGATGTGAAAAAACTATATACATGTAAATTGATGGTGCTATATACAGTATCTCACAAAAATGAGTACACCCCTCACATTTTTGTAAATATTTTATTCTATCTTTTCATGCGACAACACTGAAGAAATAACACTTTGCTACAATGTAAAGTACTGAGTGTACAGCTTGTATAACAGTGTAAATTTGCTGTCCCCTCAAAATAACTCAACACACAGCCATTAATGTCTAAACCGCTGGCAACAAAAGTGAGTACACCCCTAAGTGAAAATGTCCAAATTAGGCCCAATTAGGCATTTTCCCTCCCCGGTGTCCAATGTGACTCGTTGGTGTTACAAAGTCTCAGGTGTGAATGGGGAGCAGGTGTGTTAAATTTGGTGTTATCCCCCTCAATCTCTCATACTGATCACTGGAAGTTCAACATGGCACCTTATGGCAAATTACTCTCTGAGGATCTGAAAAAAAGAATTGTAGCTCTACATAAAGATGGCCTAGGCTATAAAAAGATTGCCAAGACCCTGAAACTGAACTGTAGCGCGGTGCCCATGACCATACAGCGGTTTAACAAGACAGGTTCCACTCAGAGCAGACCTCGCCATGGTCGGCCAAAGAAGTTGAGTGCACGTGCTCAGAGTCATATCCAGAGGTTGTCTTTGGAAAATAGACATATGAGTGCTGCCAGCATTGCTGCAGAGGTTGAAGGGTGGGGGGTCAGGCTGTCAGTGCTCAGACCATACGCCGCACATTGCATCAAATTGATCTGCATGGCTGTCGTCCCAGAAGGAAGCCTCTTCTGAAGATGATGCACAAGGATGTCTGCAAACAGTTTGCTGAAGACAAGCAGACTAAGGACATGGATTACTGGAACCATGTCCTGTGGTCTGATGAGACCAAGATAAACTTACTTGGTTCAGATGGTGTCAAGCGTGTGTGGCGGCAACCAGGTGAGGAGTACAAAGACAAGTGTGTGTTGACTACAATTAAGCATGGTGGTGGGAGTGTCATTGTCTGGGGCTGCATGAGTGCTGCCGGCACTGGGGAGCTACAGTTCATTGAGGGAACCATGAATGCCAACATGTACTGTGACATACTGAAGCAGAGCATGACCCCCTCCCTTTAGAGACTGGGCCACAGGGCAATATTCCAACATTATAACAACCCCAAACACACCTCCAAGATGACCACTGGCTTGCTAAAGAAGCTGAGGGTAAAGGTGATGGACTGACCAAGCATGCAAAGCAACCTGTGAAGCTCTGGTGAACTCCATGCCCAAGAGGGTTAAGGCAGTGCTGGAAAATAATGGTGACCACACAAAATATTGGTGAACTCCATGCCCAAGAGGGTTAAGGCAGTGCTGGAAAATAATGGTGACCACACAAAATATTGACACTTTGGGCCCCATTTGGACATTTTCACTTAGGGGTGTGCTCACTTTTGTTGCCAGCGGTTTAGAGATTAAAGTGGTTGTTAAGCCACTTGTATAAAATGCTCCCATTCCCTCTATATTAGCACAATAAGTTCCCCTGCGCCTGTGTTATAATATATATATATACTTATCTGTATAGATAACACACAGGCTTCCTAGGATCAGTTGTTGTTTTCTCTTTCCTCTGCTCAGCAAAGATTTCCTGAGGATGGGGCCGAGCAGTGCTGCTGACCTCAGCTAGAGACAGAGCCGTGTGTAGCAGAGTGTTATCTATACAGATAAGAATATTTATGATATAACATGGACAGAGGCAAACTTCTTGTTCTAATACAAATGGAATGGGGGCTTTAAAAGTTAATTATGAGAGCAGAGAAGAGACTCTACATACTGACAGAGAGAGGGAGGGAGGAGTTGAAGACAGGCAGAGGAGAATAGGAGAGCTGCTAGTGACAGACTGCACAGACCACGGGGCTCTCAGGATCAGCTAATATGATAGGGGAGTCATCACTCAGGGGGGAAGTCATGACCTGGCATTATCAAACCGGCATTTTAGGGGATATAGAGGGAACATTTAAAAGCAAAAGCACCATGCTGCTAATTGTACATTAAAGAGATAGGACCAGCATTTAACAAATGGTTTAATGGCTGTGTGTTGAGTTATTTTGAGGGGACAGCAAATTTACACTATTATACAAGCTGTACACTCACTACTTTACATTGTAGCAAAGTGTCATTTCTTCAGTGTTGTCACATGAAAAGATAGAATAAAATATTTACAAAATTTGAGGGGTGCACTCATTTTTGTGAGATACTGTAAGTACCCAAATTAAATAAATAGACCTACTGAACACTCTTTAAGGCCAGAGAATGCAATCTGATGGCACTACCAGTTTATGCTCTTCCAGATCTATGGAAAAAAGATATAAGAAGTAAAATGGACGTGAACTTTAATGTTTGACAAAATAGAATAGTTTAGTATGAAAGTTTTTATGCTCTGTACTAAAGCTAAACCCAAGGTATGGATTTTTTCCTGTTTCAAATGCTGCTTTATGCATTGACATACCTCCTTAGACCCAGTCTATCTGGACAATATGGTCATCTGCTGACGTGGCATCATCCACAGGCTTAAAGTGGAGAAGTTTAAAATAGAAACAAAAGGTAAAATGTTTTTATACAGATATAAAAAAAATTCCCCCTTTTTTATAAATGATAACATTCCACAAGTTCTCAGCTGCATACGAGCTGGGGGAGGAGAAGCAGCAGCACCCTGAGCTTCCCGATGAATGGCTGTGCAGCGGCGGTGTGTCAGGAGAAATCTGATCATTGGAAGAGAGCAGGCTAATTCCCAGCACAGCTAGAGGACTGACCATGGTGTGTTCTCCTGCTTAGTGTAGGGACACCAGGGATTTCACACAAAGGAATCAATACAAAGAGAACAGGATACATTCTTATACAAGTACATGGTACAGCAGGCACATTTCAGGAATATGAAACAAACGCTTTAACTCTTCAATATGGTAGAGAAGTTGAATCCAATGCAGCTAATTGCAGTACAGAGGATGTTTTTAAGTGTGTTTTCTTTTGAAGTGTAAGAAGGCAGAGGGGTGGATTTGCTAAAGGCAAATAGACTGTGCAATTTTCATGGCAGTTGCACTCTGCAAGTTCAGTTGTTCCAGAGCTTAGTAAATAAAGTGAAACTCTGCTGACTTCCATCATCCAATCATGTGCAAGAACAATACTGATTTTTATTTTATTTGCATGTAATTGGGTATTTTTTGCAGAATTAATCTTCGCCTCACTTACTAAGCTCTGGAGCAACTGCATTTGCGAAGTGCACAGTCTATTTGCCTTTAGTAAATCCACCCCAAAGACTTTCCTAAGCCCGTCCCTGTGAATAGTTAAAGCTGACTGAGGAAACATGGAAGAAGTGAGGAGAGTCTAGCTTGGACTAATCTAACTAGCACTAAACAGGAGGGGAGGACAGAGAAAAATACCAAAATCACTTTAGAAAATAAATTGCAGTGGCCAGAAACTGCCTCTAGATGTCAGTCTACTACAGAAAAATTATAACCTCATGCAGTTCATTACAAGATAAAAAAAGTACATGAAAGTGGGGCAGATCAATTTGATTACATACAGTAGTTACATTGGTCCAGCTTGGATCAACGTAAGTATGCATCTCTCATACCTCTGGCACAACTGTGGAAGCAAAAGATTATTGTAATCGTCGTTGCTACTACAGCGATCACTGCTGTCTAAGGCTGGATTCACACCTATGCATTTTTAGTGCTTTTTGCACTTTGCAGATTTGCACTACAGTCCATTTAACATGATTTCCTATGGAACACGCTCCGTAGTGCAAATCTGCAAAATGCAAAAAGCACTAAAAATGCATAGGTGTGAATGAGGCCTTAGTGTGAGACTGCCTACCCATCCAAGGTACTAGCAAACAGTTTACACTTAGGCTTGGTTCACACCTATGCAGGTTGCAGTTGATGCATATTTCAGGTGCATTTAGCGTTTTTCAATACACGTTTTTGATCCATTGAAGTATAAGGCTGGATTCACACCTATGCATTTTTAGTGCTTTTTGCATCTTGCAGATTTGCACTGCAGGGCGTGTCCCATAGGAAACCATGCTAAATGGACTGCAGTGCAAATCTGCAAAATACACTAAAAATGCATAGATGTGAATCCAGCCTTAGGCTGGATTCACATCAATGCATGTTGCTTTTCAGCATTTTTTTCCACAGTATTTGGCTGTGCTTTCCGCGTTTTTTACCGCGTTTTGCGTTTTTTTTATTTTTAATTTCTTAAATAATATTATATTTTATTTTTTGGTAAAATGTTTTTGCTAGGCAGATTTAAACCGCAAAACGCAGCAAAAATGCGGTAAAAATGCGGTAAAAACGCAGCACTTTTGTTTTTCATGTTTGCCCATTGAAGTCTATTACATGCAAAACGCTGCTTTTTGCCTTAGCAACCGAAAACACAACCTGCTGGTCCCTGGCTCTTTCTATAAAATGCAGATGTGAACGCGACGCATAGAAAACCATGTTAAATGGACTGTAATGTGTTTCAGCAAAACTGAAAACGCACTTAAAAATGCATAGGTGCGAACCAGGCCTGACAGTGTGTAGGAGTCCTGCACGACACCTGCAATCTGCTGATCACTAGTGTAATGCTTTCCCGGCTGCTAAAAAAAAAAAAAGAAAAGGAAAATGCACATTTTTCTACCTGCAAAACAATGTGCATTTATTTATTTTTTTATTTTAAACGTGAATTTATCCTTGAAAGTTTCAGTCTGTCATTCGGCTCATGTTAGGCCCTGTTCACATAAGACTATTTAAAATCATGGACAGAATCTCTGTGATTCAGCCTACGATTCCAAATTGCAAATTGCATCAGAATGCACAACATGCGTTTGGTTATCATTATTCTTAAACATGTTGCAATTCTGCTGCAATTGGGGGCAAAACGATCAGTTAAAAATTGTGCTAATCTTGTTGCCAAAAAAGGAGCTTCTTTGCTGACTCAATCACTGCACAAGAGATTGCCAATCACTTCAAAAAGAAGATTGATGCAATTCGGGAGGACATCTCCACTGTACAGATATCTTCCCCACTTAACATACCTTAACATACTCTGACAGTACATGCAATACTTTCCTTTTTTTGACCCGGCTACTACTGAAGAGGTTACCAGATGTTTCTCAGATGTCCCCCGAATCCTAGTCCCTCACAACTACTATGATCACCTTCTTCTGGGATCCTATGCTCCCTCACTCACATCTTTAATCTCTCCCTCTCTACTGGTGCCTTCCACTCATCTCTAAAGCATGCACAAATCCCCCCCATACTTAAAAAGCCCTCCCTGGACCCCACTAACCTGAACAACCTAAGACCTATCTCCTTGCTCCTATTTACCGCTAAACTTTTAAATGAAATTGAATAACACCAGTTTACTTAGTAGGTGAGGTGATTTGCTCAAGATTCTATACTAATGTTCCAACCTTGTCTACCCCAATGGGTACTTGCTGTAGACAAGGTACTACGTCCATAAGAGCGTTGAAGGTTTACGCCAGTGTTTCTGGTTGCAAGAGATTCTTGGACAGGAATGGGCATAAGTGCCCAGGAAGGGATCTAAAGGTACACGCTTCTTTGGTAGGCTTCTTTTAGGGAGGAGGACGCTTTAGAGTTGTTAATCCAATTATACCATAGGGATTTAAAGCTATGAAAACAACTTTCTTGACCCCTTACACTCTGGCTTGCACTAGCATCACTCCACAGAACCTGCCCTACTGAAACTCACTAATGATTTAATAATTGCTAAAACCAATGGCCACTACTCCATACTCTTACTACTAGACTTTTCTGTTGCCTTTGATACCGTTGACCACCCACTTCTCCTCAATAAACTCCACTCCCCTGGCCTCCAAGATTCTGCTCTTTCCTGGTTCTCTTCCTATCTATCAGAGCACTCCTTTAGTGTTACCTAGAACTCTGTTTCCTCCTCTCCACTTCCTAGTTCTGTGGGGATCCCCAAAGGCTCTGTTCTTGGGCCCCTTCTCTTCACTATCTACAGCTCCTCACTTGATAACCTCCCATAGCTTCTACAGCAATCATACCCAAATCAATTTCTCTACCCAACACCTCTTAAGACTGAGTTCACACCGCAGCACAGAGCGGCTCACAGCAGGGGTTTGGTGCGTCCCCATTCACCATTTCAGGTCTGATTTCAATCCGAATTTTTGTCTGAATTTGGACCTGAAAGGGACCAGATGATGTGCAGGACTCCTGTGCAATTTGCACCGGAGCTGCTGCAGAGATGTGTGAACCAGCTCCATAGAGAGCCAGTCACAATCTCCTGACATGCGAATTGTATACGAGGAAACCCGCATACAACTCGCAATAGTGTGAACCCAGCCTTAAGCCTCATACACACGGGACGACGATCGTACGATCGTCGCAAATCGTATGTTGCATAATGTAAATAGCATACTGACATGCACCCGACAGTCGTACATACAACTTGCGGCCGGCCGAACGAGCGTATAAAGAGGAAGTAGCGTCATCCTTTGGGCTCCTTCATCTAATTTCGTGTTAGTTGAAGTGGACGTGGCGCATGCGTGTTTAGCACAATACAACTTGTTGTACCCAACTGCTCTACATATGATACAACGGTCATATGCGAGCTTGTTGGTACGACAAAGTTTTGTAGTCTGCACATACAACTCCCATGTACGACCGTCGTATGTTCGACTGTTGAAAGCGCGCCCACAAACAATCGATTTCGCAAACAACGGTCGTGAGTACGACATGTTGAATGTGATCGTCGTCCCGTGTGTACGAGGCATAAGTCTCCTCTCACATTACTAACTTACTAACTGACACATCAACATTGTTGTCACTACATTTCCTCAAACTAAATCTTTCTAAAATTGAGCTTGTAATATTCCCTAGACTCTTGCCCTTCTCCCTGACTTTTCCATAAAGATCAGTAATACAACTATCAGTCCCTCCCCTTGCACCAGGGTACTGGGTGTAATCCTAGACTCTGACCTGTCCTTTCAACCCAAAATCCAAAAGCTGTCAAAAGCTTGCAGATTTCCCCTCCACAACATCTCTATAAAATGCCCCTTTTTTATTAATAAAACTTCCAAACTATTCATTCACTTCACCTTAACTATTGCAACTCCCTTCTCATACCTCTACCGTTCCATAGGCTATCCCTTCTTCATTCTATCATGAATGCTGCTGCCAGACTCCTATCTTAACCAACTGCTCTGTGTTTGCCACCTCTTCTCTGCCAATCCCTTCACTGGCTTCTGATTGGCCAGCTACTTAAATTCAAAATACAAGTGTAGCACCCTTTAGGTAGGTAGGTGCTAAAGTGAATTTTGTATTTAGTGAGGATAGGTAAATTTTAGCAGGTCTAGCTGGTTGCTAGGTCTGTTTGTTTTCATTCTGGGCTGGGAGTGGCTCAGGGTAGCAGCTGGTGACTCACAGGTGGTGTCACTTCTCGGTTACCTCCCTCTTTCTTCTAGAAGGTGCTAGAAGAAGAGGAGGGGAAGAGAGGTGGAGCTGCCTGGGGTGTTTTAGGGAGCCCTGACCAATCCCCAACCTGGATTGGCAGGGGGCAGGCCTCCTCAAATGCCTAGGGTCAGCCCAGCTGGGAGGAGAGTTCAGGTGTAAGAAATGAAGATGGGAGAACTAGGCTGTTGGGGCCTTTGAGGAAGCTCCCCAGTCTTGGGGAGGGGGTGACCTTGGGCCTGGGGCTCGGGTGCAGGATGGGGCACTTCAAGAAAGAGTGAAGGTTCTGGACAGGAGGCACAGGAGGACCAAGAGAGAACAGCAGGAGCTAGTGCTGCTGGGCAAGTCTCCAGGAGGGAACCACCAGTTGCAGCCAGGAGGGCTGGTGATTAACATGTGCAGTTAGGAGGACTGAGAGGCACGCCTGAGAGTACTGGGAGGTCAGAGATGGGTGCAGAGCCAGCAGGAAGGATTGCAATGTCATGGGCAGTGGAGTTAGGCAGCTGCAGCCAGGGGGGCTGGCAGTGCCAGAAGAGGGCTAGGTGGGATCAGTAGTTCATCTAGGACAGCTAGCACCAGGACATTTCAAATTGCTACACCATAGGGGTCTGGTCACTGATAGGTGGCACTGATAGGTGGCAATGGTGGGCACTGATAGGTGGCACAGGTGGGCATTGTATGCCCCTTATCTGGTGGTCTAGTGGGGGCTCCCTGGTGGTCCCTGGGCGGCCTCCTGATCTTTTCCCTGGTGCTCCTGGGTAGCCTCCTTATGCTGCCCTTGGGGGGGCTCCCTGTTGGTCCTGGTCGGCTCCCTGGTGGTCCAGTGGGGTGATCCTGAGGGGGGCTACACTGATAAACGTTCAGCACAGCCCCCCCCCCCCGTCAGGAGAGCAGCCGATTGGCTCTCCACTGCTCAGGTCTGCAGACCTGAGCAGAGGAAAAGCCGATAAATGGCTCTTCCTGTTTGCACATTGATCAGATGATCACATGGTAAAAGGCTTCCCCGGTCGGTAATGCGGTGGGTCAGACTGACCCACGGCACCACCGATCGCCGTGATGCGCGCCCCCGTGGGTGTGTGATCGTGGGTTATCCTGAGGACATCAATAGACGTTCAGTCAGGATAACATCATTTGTCAATAGGCCAGGCGGGAAGTGGTTAAGGGGGTGTGGCAGGGGGGTGTGTCTTATGCCTACATACTTTTGCTAATAGGTGTCCCTCATTCCCATCTCAGAAAGTTGTGAGGTATGCCCAGGGCTGATATCGGGAGAGCAAAGATCCTAAACAAAAGAAGGGATAAGGTGAATGGGGGGATGGGCAGGAAGATCGGTGTAAGGAACGTCAAACTTATTGCAGGATTGTACTGGGAGAGAAGTGCAGACAGAGGGAGGGGAAAAGAAGGGGGGTGAAATGGAGCAAAATTAAAGTTACTTATCTGAAACAAACACCAGGCCGGAGAGAGAGACCAAGCAGTTAACCCAATAGTTGAAGCGTGGCTGGAACAGAGCAGGAGGAGAATGACAGCCACCTCTGTTTGCAAGGCAGGAGAATCATCCAATGCTCCCAGCACCCCCTTTTCACACAAATCAACAAGTGCCCACCTGCCTGTGCTGTTCCGGGACAGAGAGAGCTGCTCCACTCCGCTCTCCAGTAGTACAACGTCATGCAAGCATGACACTGCATGCTAGAGGGAGTCTCGGGTCCTCAGGCAATCCATCCATGTTGCCGCCCCTCTTAAAGTGCTGCCTGGGACCCTGCCTTGCTGAAACCAGTGTCAGGCCTAATCAAATGTGCTAGCTGACTGTGCCTGAAGAGTAAGAGTTGTGCTGGAGAGAGAGGAAGTGTAACAGACTGCAAGCAAGCGTTGTGCTGGAGGTGGCTGAAGGATTATTATGTACATGGAGCTAACATAGTTGTCCCATTAAGAACTGTTCTGATTTCCTGGGCATCTCTTAAATCCCTTACCCCATCCAAGTTAATCCCCTAATAAGATAAAAAAAAAAAAAAAACAAAGTGCAAGGACTGATCTTCTGACTCTGGATGTGTGAAATTGTGTGACTGGGCTGAGCAGGGTGACAGGTGGACCACAACTTTCAGCAGCTCCTACAGGGGTACCGCTACACTAACAACAAAATACAAATCCATTCACAAATCTGCCCAAGCTTCATCACCAATCTTGTCTCTAAATATCACCTAAGCCATCCTCTCAGCTCCTCCCAAGACCTTCTGCTCTCTAGTTTTTGTCTCCTCCTCCCATGTTTATCTCCAGGACTTCTCCAGAGCAGCTCCCATCCTCTTAAACTCTCTGCCTCAATCAGTCCGGCTATCTCCTACTCTGGTCACCTTTCTGGGATCCCTGAAAACTCATCTCTTCAGAGAAGCCTTTTCCACCTCCACCTAATAACTGAACTTTTAATTCTTCCATCAGCTCATCCCTCACAGTTATTGCCTTTTGTACCACTTGCCCCACCCTAGTAGACTGTAAGCACTTATGAGCAGGCTCTCCTAACCCTCTTGTATTTTATTGTATCAGTACTGTCTCCCCTTATATTGTAAAGAGCTGCGCAAACTGTTGGCACTTTATAAATCCTGTATAATAATAACAGCAAACATTTAGTGGGGTTTTCTCAAATTTGACTGCAAAAGTGGAAAATAAATGTAACAAACTAAGAACGGGTAAAGCTTCCACTTGCTACAAATTTTGGATAAGGTTGACATGGCAGCACAGTGGCAATTGGTTAGCACTTATGCCTAGGAGTTCAAGGGTCGTTGGTTCAAATGCCAACCATAGCACTACTTGCATAGAGTTTTCATGTTTTCCCTGTGCTTAGAAAGAAAATAGAATTGTCTGCACTCCCGTTGAAAAAAATTAACAAAGGTCCTTTATTCAATAGTATAAAAGAAGAAAACAGGTACAGGTAGAGGAAGATCAAGTAGGTAGATGCGTTTAACACTCTATGAGTCCTTTGGTATTGATAAAACACTTGTGTGTGAAACGCGTCTACCTATTTGACCTTCCTCTGCCTGTACATGTTTTGTGCTTTTATACTATTAAATAAGGGAACTTTTTTCAACAGGAGTGCAGTCAGTCCTATTTTCTTTCTACCTAACATGCTGCTGCAGTGACAGGGCTTGCACCCTTGGTTCCTGGATCTAGTAGCTGATACGGCTCACCTGTGAGCAGCGGTACGTTGTACTTTCTCCCTGTTTTTGTGTGGGTTTCCTCCCACACTCCAAAGACGTGCTGGTAGGTTAATTGGTTCCTGTCTAAACAGGCCCTAGTGCGTATGAATATGTGTTAGAGGCCTTAGATTGTAAGCTCCTTGAGGGCAGAAACTAATTTGAATGTGCAACATGTGCTGTATGTAAAGTGCTTTGTAAATTGCTAGCATTCAATAAAGCAGCAGAACAAATCATTCATGTTCTTACGGCCAGAGGTCCATAATGGGCGCCTCACCCCCTTGGTTTTCGCTATAGTCAAAAAAGGCTTTTACAAAATTATTTGCTTTCACACCCTAACAAAAATCTTATGTGACTTTATAATAAAAGGCTATGTTATGGCTAATGCATAATAAATAGATGTTTAAATCACATCCGAATTCCAGCACAGGAAATAAATATTAAAAATAAAATCTCCATTTTAGGAGAGTCACAGAAATGTGTAAGGCCTGAGATTTTCCATTTTCGATTTCGCACTCAGAAATATGCTGGAAGTGCAAAAGTACTTATAAAAGATTTAAGCAAATTTGTCTGTAGGGAACTAGGAGCTAAAATGGTGATGTCTGCAAAAAGGCATTACGGCTTCTAATCCAGTGTTCCGTGTCACATTGATATGCCATGAAACAAAGCTTAGTATGCTGCTGACTCTTCTCAGCATATTGATTTTCAACTTCCAACAAAGATATGCTTGATATTTGCCAAAAGATTTCTAAGGTTAAAGCAGCGTAGGAACATTTATCTTCTACCCCTACCTTCCCAGACCAAAAACCCATGGTTACTTAAATTTTAATGAATTAGGAATCTTGACTCATATGAAATCCTTTCCTAATAATGTAATAATAGTTGTAAGGTTTGGGAACCTGTTTAGGTCCATGACACACTAGCAGTCCTGTTAATGGTGACACTTGCCGACGACATCATCTTTAACTAGTTGCAGATTTTGGGTGTGCTACACAAGCCCAAAAAAAAACATAATTGTACACAGGGCATGTGTAGCACGTCCAATCTCAATGCCCTGCTTCTCTGACGCCCCATCTCCAAGTATACTGTATTTGTTGGCTGTGATTAATCATAGCTAGCATTCCTAATACTCAGAGAAGAAGTGGGCAGCTCTAGCTGTAAAAAACAGTCTGAATCAATGTTAAGGCCTCATATACACGGGCATATTGAAAAAACGAGCAGTAACGTCGGGATCAGCCTCAGGAAAAAAATCTGCGATTTTGAGAGGGAGAAGCTAGCTGAGGAGACAGCAGCAGAAGACAGAAACTCTGCAGAAGATCCCACAGAAGACAGAAACTCCGCAGAAGACCTCTCAAAAGAGCCGAAGAAAGAAGACGATGTAGAGGGAGGAGAGAGAGGAGAAGACGCCGGAGCTGATTTAATAAAATATTTTAAAAAGCTGTGTAGTGTGTTTTTTTGTAAACTTTTTTCCAGGTGAATGGGTATGGGTACGATGTGCCCCATACTCATTCACATAGGGTGGGAGGTTGGCATCTGGGGGCCCTCTTGTTAAAGGGGGCTTCCAGATTCCGATAAGGCCCCGCCCACAGACCTCGACAACCAACGGCCAGGGTTGTCGGGAAGAGGCTGTTGTCCTCATCAATATGGGGACAAGGTGCTTTGGGGTGGGGGGCACAGAGCCCCCCTGACCCAAAGCACCCATACTCCCCATGTTGAGGGCACGCGGCCTGGTATGGTCCGGGGGGCGCTCGCTCGTCCCCACCCCCTTTTCTGGCCTGCCAGGCTGCGTGCTCGGATAAGGGCCTGGTATGGATTTTGGGGGGGACGCTACGCCGTTTTTGCAGCATGGGGGTTTCTCATTGCCTCATGCCGGACAGAAGGGTCTGCTACCACTTGGGGGGAACCCCACGCAAATTTTTGCGGGGGTCCCCCTTCAAGATCCTCATCACACAAGTCACTCCGCAAGTCGGATCATCATGATCCGACTTCTGGTGCGACTTCTATTCAAATCAATGGGCTCCCATAGGGAACCATTGATCTTGAATAGAACGCCTGACGAGGCTTAACGCTGTGTATACAACGTTAAGCCACGTTATTGAGCGTTTTGCCAGCTCAGCTTCAAAAACGCCATAACACTGCAGCTTCGGAACGCACGGATCCTGGGTTCTTCTGACAGCTTAAGAACGCTAATGCCATCTACAGCTCAAAAACGTCAACGTATGTATGCGGCCATAGAATAACATGGTGTTGCATTCTTAAGCTGTAAAAACCACTCAAAAACGTGGTGTTAATAACGCCCGTGTGTATGAGGCCTTATAATCAACGCTGCTACAGACCACAACACAAAGTAACATATTGCATATTGTTATATTTGTATCTTTTTTTTTTATTCTTCAAAGAGATGAATTGCGTGGTCATGCAACGCTGTACCCAAATAAAATGTATGTTTTGTCTTTGCCCACAAATAGAGCTTTCTTTTGGTGGTATTTGATCACCACTACACTGTTTATTTCTTGCTCTATAAACAAAAAAGATCTACAATTTAGAAAAAAAAAAACATTATTTTTTACATTCTGCTATAAAACATATCCAATAAAAAAAATGTAAAAAATCTAATTTATTCATCAATTTTTTGCTGCATATTTTTGGTAAAAAAAAATCCCAATGAGCGTGTATTTATTGGTTTACATGAACTTTATAGTGTCTACAAACTATGGGATATATTTATGGAATTTTTGCTTATTTTTTTTTTTATACTAGTAATGGAGGTGATCAGCAACTTATAGCAGGACTATAGCAGGATATTGCAGTGGACAATCAGATACTCACTGACACTTTTGACACTTTGCGGGAACCAGTGACACTAATACAGTGATCAATGCTGAAAATATGTCACTGTACTAAAGACACTGGCTGGGAAGGGGTAAACATCTAGGACGATCAAAGGGTTAACCGTGTGCCTAGCCAATGTTTGTGTGTACACAATGTGCTGCTTTTTCTGGGGAAAGAGATGAATTTTATTCCCTGCTTTGAAGGGATACAAAATCCATCCCTTCCCCCCTGTCAAAACTGAGATCTGCCTTGTTTACATAGGCAGATCTCTGTTTTGTGTGTTTTAGCAACGATCGGCGGGTGCTGGCGGACATCCAGTGTGCGGCACCCGCAGATTTGCTTCTGCTATGCATAATTATATCAGAAGCAGCCCGTCCATGGCACGCACACGCCCCTGTAGGCGGAAGTGCAAAATCAGGTATACAGTATATATAAGATCGTGCATAGGAAGGCTCAAAAGTGGCTAAAGCCACCTGACAAGTAATATAATAAAGAAGTAAATAAAAGTATCCCTTAGGCTGGCCATAGATTATACAATTTTCCTTTAGATTTACCAAAACCATATAATATGAGGTCATTCCTAAACACTTTTAATTTGTATGCAAACAGGCAGACTCTTGCACTACATAGTTAAATCTAAAGGAAATTGAAGACGATTGTCTAACATATGACCAGCTTTGATTTACTCTAATCAGCACTAATTAACTCCTTAGTATCCTTCTCTCTTCAAATATTACTTTCCTGCTGATTTTTTTTTCTATTTTATTATTTATTATATTTAAACGTTTGTTAGCTTTTTTTGTAAATTTTTTTTACATATTTAACTTATATTTACACATTTTTTTATTTTAAAAAGCGCAAAATTTTAAATAAACACTTTATTTCATTTGTTAATAACTTTGCAATGCTTTGCACCAGAATTATAATTGTAAAGTCATTTTAAACAGGACACATTACAGAATAAAATGCTTACATTTTATATGCAGTAACACTTTTTTATTTTTTAAACTAATACTGCTCAACAAAACAAAATAGTGTTTGTTTATTTTTGTTGCATTTTATTATCTAAGGATTGTGAAAAAAAGCATTGTTGCAAGACAATACGAAGAGAAAGCTTTGTTTATCCTTAAAAAAAATATATGTACTACTGAATTTATTGTACCTTGTTGTCTTTAGTAATAACAAAGTTATTGCCGAATAAATAGATCCATAGCAGAAATGTAACAGGTAAATGGGTGTAAAAATATCTATATACTTCCTTTTTTCTATTGGTTTGTTTCCTTCATTTGCCAAAACTGTAAGACATTTCTCCCTCACTATTGAGGGAGATTCTGCAGAATTTGTGCTAGAACTTCAGATACTTCACTGTTCCCACCAGCAAGAAAGTGACACTATAGAAATATGTCAGTGGCACAGTAGTGTAGTGGTTAGCACTTTAGCCTAGTAGTAAAAGGGTCGCTGGTTTGAATCCCAACCATGACACTACCTGCCTGGAGTTTGCATGTTCTCCCTGTGCCTGCGTGGGTTTCTGCTGAGTACTCAGCTTTCCTCCCACACTCCAAAAACATTGCTGGTAGGTTACTTGGATCCGGTCTAAATTCGTCTTAGTATGTGTATGTATGAATGTGAGTTAGGGACCTTAGATTGTAAGCTCCTTGAGGGTAGGGACTGATGTGAATCTACAATGAATATGTAAGGCGCTGTGTAAATTGACAGTGCTATATACGTACCTGAAATAAATCAATAAAGACTCGTACACACAATTAGAAAATCATATGAAAAATACTACTTTTTGAAGCAATCGTATGATAATCTAATCATTAGTACACAGCTTTTAAAAGCCGATTAGGACAGGTTGTGTGAAATGATCTTATGGGACAAGCACAAAAATATTTCTTGTACAATTTTTGTTTAAAGTGGAGTTCCACCCTTTTAAAAGTCAGCAGCTACAAAAAGTGTATCTGCTGACATTTAATAAATTGCTACTCACCTGTCCCACGCTCCAGCGATGCGGCCGCCCGAAGCCTCGCTCCTGTCCCCCTCCCCTTTGCGGCGCAGGCATAGCAAGTGTGGCCACCGGCCGTGGCTCCACAAGCTGCGCTGTGTGTTGTGAATGGCTGGGCAGTCTTCTAGGACCTGCAATGTGTCCCATAAAATTGCAGGGAGGGAGGGGGAGAGGTGAACTTCCTTCCGGCACCGCGGTGTCAGGAGAGGAAGTGAGAGCGAAGGTACCTATGAAAACTGGGTACCCGCTCCCCCCCCCAAGAAAAATGACATGCCAATTGTGGCATGTCAGGGGGTCACCATCACTTAAAGTGGAAGTTCCACTTTTGAGTGGAACTCCACTTTAATCACTACAGTTTTTGTTCAAGAATGCAATACAAAACATTACACACACTACACACTAGAGGGAGTCTCGGGTCCTCAGGCAATCCGTCAGTGTTGTCGCCCCTCTTAAAGTGCCGCCTGGGACCCATGGTCCCACTGAAACCAGGGTAAGGCCTAATCAAATGTGCTAGCTGATTGTGCCTGAAGAGTAAGAATTGTGCTGGAGAGAGAGGAAGTGTAACGGTCTGCAAGCAAGCGTTGTGCTGGAGGTGGCTGAAGGAGTATTATGTACAAGGAGCTTACATAGTTGTCCCATTAAGAACTGTTCTGATTTTCTGGGCATCTCTTAAATCCCTTACCCCATCCAAGTTAATCCCCTAATAAGATAAAAAAACAAAACCAAAGTGCAAGGACTGATCTTCTGACTCTGGATGAGTGAAATTGTGTGACTGGGCTGGGCAGGGTGACAGGTGGACCACAACTTTCATCAGCTCCTACGGGGGGTACCGCTACACTAACAACAAAATACAAAGCCATTCACAACTCTGCCCCGAGCTACATCACCAATTTTGTCTCAAAATATCACCTAAGCCATCCTCTCAGCTCCTCCCAAGACCTCCTGCTCTGTAGTTTTTTGTCTCCTCCTCTCATGTTTATCTCCAGGACCTCTCCAAAGCAGCTCCCATCCTCTTAAACTCTCTGCCTCAATCAGTCCGGCTATGTCCTAATCTGGTCACCTTTAGGCAATCCCTGAAAACTCATCTCTTCAGGGAAGCCTATTCCACCTCCACCTAATAACTGAACTTTTAATTCTTCCATCAGCTCCTCCCTCACAGTTATTGCCTTTTGTACCACTTGCCCCAACCTAGTAGACTCTAAGCTCTTATGAGTAGGCCCTCCTAACCCTCTTGTATTTTATTGTATCAGTACTGTCTCCCCTTATATTGTAAAGAGCTGTGCAAACTGTTGGTGCTTTATAAATCCTGTATAACAATAACAGCAAACATCTAGTGGGGTTGACATGGCAGCACAGTGGGAATTGGTTAGCACTTATGCCTAGGAGTTCAAGGGTCGTTGGTTCAAATGCCAGCTATAGCACTACTTGCATAGAGTTTGCATGTTCTCCCCTGTGCTTAGAAAGAAAATAGGATTGGCTGCACTCACGTTGAAAAAAATGAACAAAGTTCCTTTATAAAAGCACAAAACAGGTACAGGCAGAGGAAGGTCAAGTAGTTAGACGCGTTTCACACTCTATGAGTGCTTTGGTATTGATAAAGCACTCATAGTGTGTGAAACGCGTCTACCTACTTGACCTTCCTCTGCCTGTACCTGTTTTGTGCTTTTATACTATTGAATAAAGGAACTTTATTATATTTTTTCAACAGGAGTGCAGCCGATCCTATTTTCTTTCTACCTAACATGCTGCTGCAGTGACAGGGCTTGCACCCCAACTAATCCTTTAGTTCCTGGGTCTAGTAGCTGATACAGCTCACCTGTGAGCAGCGGTACGTTCAACTTTCTTCCTGTCTGTGCTTGTGTGGGTTTCCTCCCACACACCAAAGACATGCTGGTAGGTTAATTGGCTCCTGTCTAAACAGGCCCTAGTACGTATAAATATGGGTTAGGGACCTTAGATTGTAAGCTCCTTGAGGGCAGAAACTAATTTGAATGTGCAATATGTGCTGTATGTAAAGTGCGTTGTAAATTGCTAGCACTCAATAAAGCAGCAGAACAAGTCATTCATGTTCTTACGGCCAGAGGTCCATAATGTTGGCGCCTGTCAGAGAACCTCTGCTACCAATTCTTCTGGAGTCCAGGTCTGGAAGCCTGTGAGTGGCATTGGCGCCAAATGGCCCCATTTAAGCAGACAGCACCTTGCAACCAGTGCTGTTCGTTCTACAGCGTTTGTGTGTACCTGAGCGACCCGATTACCTGTTTATCTGTTCCTGGGACCCGGCTTGTCTTGACCTTGTTTGATCTCTGCCTGCATCGACCCTCAGCTTGCCCCCGACTACTCTTCTGCCTGATCCTTGTGTACCTCGCTGCCCGCCTGTTGATGACCCTGCCTGCCCCTGACAACTCTTTTTCCTGCACCTTCTGTACCGCATTCCCAGCTAGTTGCTGACCCAGCCTGCATCACTACTCTACTACCTGCACAAGCCTCTACCGGACCACTCACACCACCAACAGTGAACCAGTCCAGGCCTCGTGCCTCCCTGTGCTCCCTGTCTGTCCTACCAGGGGTTCCCGAACCAGGGCCGTAAGAGTGGTTGCTTCCTGCATAAGACAGATCATGTGCGTGACAGCGCCTCACTCCCTTGGTTTTTACTACAGTCAAAAAAGTATTTTACAAAATGATTTGCTTTCACACCCTAACAACAATCTTATGTGCCTTTATAATAAAAGGGCTATGTTATGACTAATGCATAATAAATAGATGTTTAAATAATGGTTCAGGTTTAATTACTCGGCCCAGTATCAGAGAGATCACCTTTGCCGCCTCTTCCCAAAATGGGCAGATCTTTGGGCAAGGCCACCATATATGCCCATGTGTAACTCGCACTCTGCATTCCCTCCAGCACAGGGGCAAGGTAGAATTGGACATTGCATGTAATTTTACTGCAGTATAATGCCATTGAGATAAAAGTTTAAAGTTTACCTCCGTCATTCTACTAGAGGCGGCGGACATGTAAGAAAATTGTATAATCTTATCTTTTTGCTTATCTGTAAGTTTAATTTGTAAATCTTTTTCCCACCGACCTATATAATCTGGGTACCCAGGGTATTGCAGGTTCATCAAAGCTTTGAAAAAGAGAGAAATACTGTGTTGTGGTTGCTCTTCATGTTGTATAATTGTTTCAATAGGATTCAATTATTTTAACGGATGGATGGGCTGCGGGAGATTCTGAATAAATTGAGACAGCTGTATATACCTCCACTGGTTCATAAATGTTGGCTGATCTACTCCACATAAGGACTTAATTGGTTTAATTTTTGAGTCTTCTAGTACTTGGTGTAATAGCGGTGTTCCCCCTGGGAACCATGATTCAAGGCACTTATGGAGTGCTCCCGGCATGGAATATTCATGTTTTAGCAAGGGCATTAATGGGGAATTATATTCACAACCATACAGAGTATGTAGGGAGTCCCATATTGCCAGGGTGATTTAGTCAAGGGAGATATTGTAGTCTCCAGCCCTCTCAAAGATCGTGGTATCCTTGGCACTGCTGATTAATCAGTATCCGCCAATGCCATTTCAAGTTCTACCCAGAGTCTAGTCTTTTTAGCATATTTACAAATTGCTATACCGGCTAGTACAATTGCTTGATAGTATAATTTAAAATTTGGAAGAGCCAGTCCCCCTTGTTTTTTAGAGCGGTATACGATGTTTCGAGATATTCTACTACCCTGTCCCTTCCAGATATAGTGAGCTATGGATGACTGTAACATCAAAAAAGAAAAACTGTAGGGACACCAAAGGGTGTCATTTGGAATACATATAATGTTGATCTTACCTAGCCAAGAATGGCAAAGAGAAGTCCATTTAGATAAGTCAAGTTTAATTTTTTTAAGCAGGTCAAGATAGTTATGTTGAAATAAATTGGTGAGATTAGGTGTAAAATGGATACCTAAATACTTTAAGGTAGCTGGTTGCCAAGTAAAAGGGAAAGTTGTTTTTAAAATTTCAGCTTCATGCGTAGGTATTGATATATTTATAGTGTTGAGCGAACCCGGACTGTAACGTTCGGGTCCGTACCGAACTTTAGGGTGTCCGTGGCACGGACCCGGACCCGGACATTTCAAAAATCGTTCGGGTTCGGTCCGGGGTTCTGCTATTTTACTCCACGTGTTGAGAAGCTGCAGGGCAGCCAATCAACAAGCGTTTCACTGGTTTGCCCTTAGAAGCCATCACAGCCATGCCTACTAATGGCATGGCTGTGATTGGCCGGTGCATCATGTGACCCAGCCTCTTTATAAGCTGGAGTCACAGTGCTGCAGTCACATGCTCCTTGGGTTAGTATAGGGAAAGGTAGCTGACGGCGTGAGGGACAGATTTTAGCCATTTTAAGACCTGATCCTGCATCCTGAGATAGATTACTTTACTACTGCTGTCTG
>BLSH010444791.1:354554-371151 GCA_018402905.1 Glandirana rugosa
GAAGACAGAAATGTTGGTGAAATTTATGTTCTGTAATTAGTCAGGAATCGACGTCTTCTTTATCTCGTCGGAAAGGGCATAGAGCCATATTATTGTTAGAAAATCATCTCCAAGTTCTATAGGCAAAGTGTATTCTAGCCGCATAGAGCCATATTATTGTTATAAAATCATCTCCAAGTTGTATTGGAGATGATTTTATAACAATAATGTGGCTTCTATGCGGCTAGACCCGGTTCGGGGTCCGGGTCAAAGTTCGGGTCAAGTTCGGACCCGAACCCGGACTTTGTCCGTAAGTTCGGCCGAACCTGCCGAACCCGGACTTCCAGAGGTTCGATCAGCTCTAGTTCCTACATGTTAAATATGTTGGGAAAGGCTGCTCTATTTCTTCTGCAGCTAAGGACTGATTAATGTCTTGTATTTAAAGTGGTTGTAAAGACAGAAGGTTTTTATCTTAATGCATTCTATGATTTAAGATAAAAAGCTTCTGTGTGCAACAGCCTTCCTCAGCCACCTGATACTCACCTGAGTCCCCTCTCGATCCAGTGATGTCCACGATTGCCTCATCCATCCGGGACTCTCCCTCCTGATTGGCTAAGACACAGCAGCAGTGCCATTGGCTCCCACTGCTGTCAATCAGACTCAGTTAGACAATGAGGAGGGGGGCGAACTGCAGCTCTGTGTCTGAATGAATACACAGAGCTGTGTTTCGGTCAGGTGCCCCATAGCAAGCTGCTTGCTGTGGGGGCACTCACCAGGAGGGAGGGACCAGGAGCTCCAGCCAGAGACCTGAGAAGAGGAGGATCTGAGCTGCCCTGTGCAAAACCACTGCACAAAACAGGTAAGTATAACATGTTTGTTATTTTAATAGAAAAAAAACAAGCCTTTACAATCACTTTAATAAATATGTGTATACACTATATCACTAGCATTGAGATGCCTGCCTTTATACACACATGAACTTTAATGGCATCCCAGTCTTAGTCCGTAGGGTTCAATATTGAGTTGGCCCACCCTTTGCAGCTATAAAAGCTTCAACTCTTCTGGGAAGGCTGCCCACAAGGTTTAGGGATGTCTATGGGAATGTTTGACCATTCTTCCAGAAGCGCATTTATGAGGTCAGGCACTGATGTGGACGAGAAGGTCTGGCTCAGTCTCCTCTCTAATTCATTCCAATGGTGTTCTTAAACTGGAAGAATAAAACATTTTTATTTTTTGTCTTTAAATTACTAATCTCCACATGCCTACAAATGAAGATGAACAAGGGCAGAAATGTTTTAATTCCAGCCTTCGTGGCAACCATATTTCCCTTTATAGATAATGGAACACAAAAATGGACTTGATGGCCACACTCATGTGCAATAAATGTTATTTTCAGTTACATATACAGAACAATGGTGAACTATATGGAACCACTGACGCGTTTCACACCATAGACGGGTGCTTGGTCATAGCATGTTCCATGAAGTTCACCATTGTGCTGTATATGTAACCGAGAATAAAAGTTATTGGACAGGAGTATGGCTATCAAGTCCATTTTTGTGTTCCAGTATACCTGTTTGCAGCAGGATCGCACCCATTGTGGGATAGAGGTTGAAACAGCAGGGTGAGATTTTTAGTCCTTGAGCGATGCATTCTTCCCTTTATAGATAGCAGACAGTGGAGGAGTGAATGTAGCTACCCAGAGAAAGAAGGGTGTTAATAGCAGGGTCACCAAGTGATAAAAAGGCAAAAAAAAAGAAACCTAAGACAGCCACCTTATCCAAGGACTGGTAATCTGTAAACGATAACATTTAAACCCTTTTGTTTAGATACACGTTGACTATTACTCAAATAAACTTCTATACCCGATTTAAGTACAATCTAAATTTGTAAGGGGTGGAACTTGCCACCGTGTTTTGATCATCAGTGTCCATTCTGTCATTGATAATCTCTCATTTCCCCCCCCCCCCCTTGGTCAACAAGGTTCATGTTCACTTTATATCAACCATAGGTGTGCAATAAAACATGTCTATGTGTATGCATGTGTATTAAAACATGGACAGTATTATGTGTATTAAAACATGGACAGTTAGTAGAGCAGTGGACTTGTCAGTAGGGCAAAGGTTGGTGTCAGTAGGGCAGTGGACAGTAGTTTTCTATTTTTATTATTTAATTTTTTTATTATTTTTTTACTATTTTTTAGGAGCCTGCTTGAGGGGCTTTGGTGAAATATCAGCAGGGGGAATCTGCACCACACAGGGTGATTAGGGTCTGCCCAGGCACACCCGTAATAACTCCTGCGCACGCCTATGATGTCTACCCTAACAATGAACCCCACTTATTTGCCCCCTTTGCTCTGTTGAAATCATTGAAAGCATTTTTAAACCACTTCAATAAGTGCAAAAATTACCAGTTGATCTTCAGAGTTGTGCCTTGTTTTGATTACACTTTCTGTGTTATCTTAAAGAGGGTGAAATAAGGAGGGTAAAATGTCATTCTGACATAAAAAAGGAATAAAAGTATTATCTCTGCTGCCATGGCAAAATAGCTGCCAGGGAGAATACACAGTGTAGCTGAAACATTTTTAGTTCTCTTTATAAAGTAATGAGTTTGGGCTAAATTATTCTCTGCTAAGAGCTTTGCTATGTGGAATAGTGTCCATATGGCTCATTGTTACATATACTCAGCATAAAGAAGTAAATGGTCTTCTTTTTCCCGAAAGATCCCATCTCCAAGAAATACAGAATTGTACTTAAAGCTGAACTCCAGCCTTCCCTTCAGTCTTGCACAGTTGTACAGGCTTCTCTCCTGTACTGAAATTCCTTACCCTGGTTTCACTGCACTGAGCTTCTCACAATGTGTATTAAAAGTTGCAGCAAGCCTCCTGGCTGGAGGATGTCCAGCATAATCGTTGCCTCCTTAGTCTTACTGTTCCTGGCCTGCCCCCATTCATTCATTGGTTTTAAGTTCCTTCAATCATGGAGGCTGTGCAATGTCATGGTGGAAAATGGCAGTTAGAGTGCAGTTTTACTGGTAAGACTACATCACAGAATTATAAAATGTGTCACCTAGGGTTCTCAATCATACAGGGTGAGGAGTTCCAGAACATGAGTCTTGTAGAGGGAAAACAAGCTTGTTGGTTTTCTCAGGGCATAGTTAGTCTTGATTTGGGCCCTCCACTTTGGAGGCTTTATGGAGACCTAGAAGGAATTAATTCTCCAACAATAGCAGGCTCTTAATCAGGTGGTGGAGACACCCATGTGTGTCAAATATTAACGGCAGCCTAAACATGGCATATTCGGGGCTGGTAGTGTCAGGAACTGGGACTTAACAATTGCTTCATGAAGCCATGGAATGTGACCTGGAGAGGTATATGTCAACATTTCCCAAGCCTTTTCTGACAATACACCTACAAACTAAGACTGGAAGGCAAATATGACCTCTTACATCAGAAAGACACCTGGTGGAAGCATTATTATTCTCCAGAAGCCTTTACATATTAGTTAATGCCAGTCTCATTTGACTATGCCATACTTGGCTCCAACTGAATGGGAGTATTTTGTATACATTGAAATTCTAAAGGCTACACCACTGCAGTGCTCTCAGTGGAGATGCCCAGTAGAACAGTAATACATATAATGGGTGTGGTTGAGACTGGTTGAGAGCTTGCCATTGTAATAATAGTGAGCTGTGATTTTTTGCTATATTTTTTGAAATGTGGATGAAACACAGGTAACCAAATCTTAAAATGTATATGAAGGTACTTGACAACTTCTCACTAGCATTCATGATTGGAGAGTCAGAGAAACAGTTTCATACTGAAAATAATGGATAAACCAGTGGTCAATGAAGATTTTGGGACCTCGCGGTTGTGTAATGCCAATTTTGCCATTTTGCAGTATATCATGATTTTCTGTATCTTGTAAAGAAGGAACGGAAGACAATTTGTGGAGCTTCTGGTGGCCCTCCAGTCTCACTCATAGATAGTATTGGATCTGGCACATTCATGTAGTGGGAGGTCATTTAGGGGTGAACAGAACAAAAGAGGATTGAGCAGCAGTTTTCTGGCTTGATATTTACAAATCTGTTGAGAATTATTGTAAATAATGCCATGAGTGTCAAAATAATACACACCAATCAGCTTATGATCGAGGTCCCTTTTGCTATAGATCTAGTTGGGCCACTGCTGAAGTTTGCCAAGGGGCAACAGCACATATTTGTGGTCCTTGACTATGCTACTTGGTATCCAGAAGGAATCTCTCTTAGAAAAACACCCTCTAAGGTTGAAAAAAACTTGCGGTTCCATATTTTTCCCTGTAAATTATTCTTAAGAATTTAGGTAAACAAAGAGTCGTGTTGATTGTTGAACATTAATCACCTGAACACCTCAGTGTAGCACCCCCAAACCGACTAGTTGAATGTTCAATAGAATCCTCAAAGGTATGCTATAATAAAGTGGTTTACAAGGATGGAAGTGATGAGGCTTCCCTGCTATCATAACTAATGTTTTCGAAAAGGGAAGCGCCATAGTCCTCTACAGTGTTTCCCTATTTGAATTTTTTATAGGAAACATCCCTGGGGGCTCCTGAATATAAACTGGAAAACATACGAGCAAGAGGCTACACCTCACAAAAGTGTAATTGAACACACTGATCAGATGCAGGGCATGATAGTGGTAGTCATGCCCATGGTTTGGGAACATAGGCAGCAAGCCCAAGAGATGGCTGTAAGTGGGACTGATGAGCAGGAAATGATCACCAGGTGAGCCACTGTGGAAACCATGAGTGTTGATAATTATCAGACAGCTGAGCAGCCTGAGCACAGAGAAGAGAGCTGCTGAGAGCCCAGCCCTGACAGGTGCCCACTGTAGAGAGCTAATTTCTGGCAAAGTGGTGGGACCCCATGAGAACAGAGAGAAAATCAGTAATGTCAACTACCAGATATACCAGCCCGGAAAGAAAAAACCCTCTAATACCATGTTAATCAAATAAAACCCTGGAAAAAACTCTCTCAGCAGAAAGTGATCCTAAAATATCACCAGTAAAAGATGCATTAGAGGTTAGGATATCAGAAACCCAGTCTGCTACTCAGTTTCAAGAGTTGAGAGAGTTTTTGCAGAAAAACTGAGAGATGTTTTCAGAATGACTTGGCCGAATGAACTTACCATAACATTGTGACTGAGCCTCAGTAAAGTTAAAACCTTATCTGGTACCTGAAGTAATTTCAGAAGTGGTACAGAAAATGTTAGCCCCTAGGGATATAGAAGGATTTAACATTGAGTGGTCAAGTCCCATATCATTCACCCCTAAGCCGGATGTTCTGCAATGAGTTCAGGAAGCTAAATAAAATATTCAAATCAAAAGCTTATCATTTGCCCCAAGTGGATGAGTTTATAGAAAAGTTCATAAAAAAAGTGGCATGATATAGCTATGAGAGATTATAAATTTGTAGAGAATATGTTTTTCTTTTGCTTTTTGTCATGAACATTTCTTTATGATTCAACCAGGAGAAGTTAACTTAAAATACATGGCATTTAACAATACAGCATCCACAAGTTAATTTGGGATATGCAGATGCTCTAAGGAATATAGTGTTAATGTAGGCTAAATATTTAATTGGTGATCTTTTACAGAGGGAAGAGAAGGGGGTAAAATGTTAGACCTTGCTTGCTCCTCACTGAACACCAGCCAATGTGTCTAAGACTACATCCCAAGTTTTCACAGAGGTGTAAAAGTCTCACTAATTCATTTAGACAAGATGTGTATATTTTAACCTTCAAAAACTTCTGAAACGGGATTATATCTCAAAACTTACATCTGATGCTGTGCACGAAAACCATCTAGAAAAGTATGAGGGCACAAAGATGAGTCGTTTGATTTTTTTTTGCTATGTAGCAGCAGGAACATATCTTATAGCTGCATAATGTAGAAATCTCTCCATTGCTGCTGGGTCCTCACCACAGCGCTGATCTTACGGTGATGCTGGTTCAACATCAGCCACTGCAAGTGAGAAAGACTATGCTGCTCGCCCTCCCCTTCAGCTTGCCTCTTCCATTCATAGAATTAATTCTGTCATTCATTTGCCCATCCTCCATCCAAAAAATATTTTGTGTTCTGAAAAGGAATAGTGCAAGTTCTATGAATGGAGGAGGCAGGGAAGTGGCACAACTCTTTCTAGTAAAGGTAGAGGGCCCCATTCAAAAAACAGACCCCTTCCCCAAAACTAAATGCATTATATGGAAAAAAAATCCCAACAATCCAGATGAGGAAAGTGGGACAGGGGGATTTATGTGTGCCACAATGTAATAAAATAATAAAACAATGCCATTTTTTAGTACAATAAAATACACTATAAAATGTACAACACATTCATTATGATACACAGGAAAAAAGTAGATAGATGTGTTTCGTGTGGCATTAACATTCCTAATTCCAAATTCTTGTTCCCAAAGTATCATGTGGTAGCTGACAAAAGACATATAATATTACCACACCAATAACATCAATAAAATCATAAAGTGTATATACATTCAATGCGGATAAAGTCAAAGATATCATAAATCCCAGAGGGAGAGGAAAAACTAGATAAAAAGGGTGGAGAGGAGATTAAAAAAATGCAATAAAAATTATTATCCCATACATCGTGTCGACCCCTTGGTGGAAAGCACTAAGGGGGTTACAAAGGCAGGAAAATAAATTATGATGGGATGCATTCCCATCCTACCTCCAAGATATGGGTTAAACTAAATAGTAGTCTCCAACCATCAATATATCCAGCCATATACAGTATAAGAATATATAGGAATTATCATTCTGCATGTACAAGCTACAGTATATAAACGGTGGCAAATAATCCTAGTATGGAGAAAATATATGGATGTGTGTATCAGTAATACTAAGGGTTATTTAACAATATCACAGCTCAAAAGCAGCTTCAAAACCTATTAACTATAAATCCACAATATATGCCTGTGGAGAACCACCATATCTAAAGTGTACTCCATGTAAAAAAAGGAGGATACGCTAACAAAAAAAACAATCAAAGTAATCACACCAGATGGAGGTAGTTCACCTGGGTAAAATAATCCTTTCAGAATGGTGAAAAGTAGATAATGATCTGGCATGTACCCGCAATGGCAAACCTCCACCCCTAATAATGCAAAAAAGAAAGGGGGGGGAGAGAAATAATGGGGTTTTGAATGAGGTTGTCATAGCAATTAATGGTGCATGGGCTGTATATAAAAAATGCATATAACGAACAAGTTGTCCTGCATTGCAACCCCGATAGTCAGACCACGCCCACCAGGCCCGTCACACAGCGACTGGGCTATAGACTAAATGGAAAGGATGGAGCCTAAATAGTGGCAATTGTGTATCAAACCTGGAAGATGCTGTATGCCAAAACTAGGATGGGGGGCATGAGTGCTTGATATCATGTCCATTGAATATCATGTATCGGCATTAGCTTGATTGTATATATATATATATATATATATATATGAATTCTTTATGATTCCATTATCAATCATTAAATATTATATACATACTTCAATTTATTATATGCTCTATGGCATTTTATTCATGGCATTTTATTGGAGTTGTATGCATTTTTTATATACAGCCCATGCACCATTAATTGCTATGACAACCTCATTCAAAGCCCCATTATTTATCTTTCCCCCCTTTCTTTTTTTCCTTTCAGAATGGTGGCAAAACACTTCCTAAGGCTCATAAAGTTTTAATTGACTGCAGGACTGAAAAACATTACATTGGTGTTCAAAGTACCCAGTTACATTGGTGGCCATTGTACTCCCTTTTGTTGGGCTGACGGGGAGCAGAGTACTAAAAGAATCAGCTCAGTGAGGGAACCAAGCACAGGAATCAGGAAGAAAATTGGGACAGAGGAAAAAGGGGTGGCCTTTCACATATACACACAGGCTGTGTGTACAATGTGATTGCTGCGATTGCCACCACTTTAACTGGCTCTTTTTCTTATGATTTGTGCTCCTTAATGGCAGCCCAGATCATAGGGATTGTGCAACATAGTCACCTGGAGCACCCTTCAAGGGACCCAGAATGCTGATGGTTTTGCTGTATGATGGCCAAATGTACTGCTTCCCACAGTCTGAGCAGAGGAGGAAATATGTGAGGCACTGCCTGCAGAATTTTGTGAATGGAGTATATATGTCTCCTAGGTTTCTCACCTATCTATAGTAATGGGCTCAAAGGGTTGTGACTGATATGTAGAATACAGATGTTTTGTTTTCTCAGTTTTGTTTTGTTCTGGGCCTTAGAGCCTGAAGGCTTTGTAGAGCTTTGGTGGTATAAAGCCTCCAATTCTAG
This sequence comes from Glandirana rugosa, assembly GCA_018402905.1. Classification (NCBI taxonomy): domain Eukaryota; kingdom Metazoa; phylum Chordata; class Amphibia; order Anura; family Ranidae; genus Glandirana; species Glandirana rugosa. The sequence continues at coordinate 362,876 of BLSH010444791.1, forward strand.
GACCATATCTTACCTGGTAGCCAGACCTAATTTATTAGTCTCAGTCCACAGGCCATTTCAACTGATGCTCAAGGCTCTCACTTTCTCTGCTGTGGGAGTCTGCTGCTGTGTGAAAAGGCTGAATGCTGAGAAAAAAAACTGCTCAGCTGTTCCAGGTTGTTCCTGCCTAGTGTATAGTTAACTGCTACTACTACAATATATGTGTATATATACTGTATATACATTATCTCACAAAAGAGAGTACACCCCTCACATAGGGATTACTAGGGATTACATTTTTTTCATGTATTTGCACAGAAGCATCATCATTATATATTTTATTAATTTTTTATTAGCCTGGGATTAAAAACATTTTCAATCACACTGACAAATTTATAGTATCTCACAAAAATGAGTACACCTCTCACATTTTCGTAAATATTTTATTATATATTTTCATGTGACAACACTGAAGAAATTACACTTTGCTACAATGTAAAGTAGTGAGTGCACAGCCTGCGTAACAGTGTCAAAAAAACTTCTTTAATACACGGCGCCTAAATTGACTATTTTGGGTTGTGTTTCTCAGGGGATGGGCACTCACACCGCGCGCTCACTGTGTCCGGGGAGGGACAGGGAGCGGGTGCGGCGGCTTCGATTGCCGCCGGCCACCCGCGATGCCCCCCCCCCGGAGTGAAGGAGCGGAGGTCCGTGTAAGTAAACACGGACCTCCGCTCTGTGTGAAGGGGGAAGGGCTGTGATCACAGCCTTCCTGTAAGTGAAGGCTGTGACCACTTCCCTTCCCCAGCTAGGGCAGCCCCCATACAGTTAGAACACACCCAGGGAACATAGTTAACCCTTAGAGCACCCCCTGCAGGTTAACCCCTTCACTGCCAATGGCATTTACACAGTAATCAGTGCATTTTTATAGCACTGATCGCTGTATAAATGCCAATGGTCCCAAAAAAGTGTCAAAATGTTCCGACATGTCCGCTGAAATATCGCAGTACCGCTAAAAATCACAGATCGCCGCCATTATTAGTAAAAAATAAAAAAAAAATAAAAACCCCAAAAATGAATTCTCATCATCCGTAAACGCGACCACTTTTGCGCAAACCAATCAATAAACGCCGATTGCGATTTTTTTTATTGCAAATATGATGAAGAATATAAATCGCCCAAAAACGGTGAAAAAAATTTTTTTTTATATTTTTTTTTTTGGATTTGTAGTTTAGTAAGAAATTTGTTTTTTTTTGCAAAATTGTCGCTCTTCTTTTGTTTATAGCAGCGATCAGAAATGACGCAGCGGTGATCAAATACCACCAAAAGAAAGCTCTATTTGTGGGAAAAAAAGGACGCAAATTTCGTTTGGGTACAACGTCGCACGACCGCGCAATTGTCAGTTAAAGCGACGCAGTGCCGAATCGCAAAAAGGGCTCCGGTCCTAAAGCTGGAAATCCTTCCGGTCCTTAAGTGGTTAAGAGTGCCCGTCCCCTGAGAAACACAAACCAAAATAGTCCATTTAGGCCCCGTGTATTAAAGAAGTTTTTTTGACATTGTTATACATCCAATTTTTTGGATTGTTCATTTCACTGGCAGCCATGGATATTTTTGGGCACATGGAAAAAAGAGTAGTGGATTTGGAAGAGATTTTCAGCTCCGCTAAAGAAAGAACAGGTATAGAAGGGAATTTTTAAAAACTGAGAAATCTAATGGAAAAATTAAGGTTTGGTGGGACATTAATACCCTTGAATTTTATATTAAAGAAAAAATCACCCCCCCCCCCCCCGGAGATTGAGATGGGATGTGCTGGCCAATGATGGTCTCTATACCAAAGAACTTATGGATGAATGGTTCCCTTTTTTCAATCGGAGTGAGTCTCGATTGATGGAAGAGATCATTAAGAGGAGACAGATAAAACTGAGAAAAATAGAGATTGAAATCAGACAGTTAAGGGAAACTCTAGCACCATTGGTAGACACCAATGAGTATAAAGAGAGATCAAAACTAGTACAAGATTACATCTCCAAAATAGATAAAGAAACAAAAAATAAAAAAGTGAAGAAACATTAAAGGGATGTAGAAGATTATAGAAATAATAAGATCTATAAATGGCAAGAGGATACACCTATGGAGGTCAATCTAGGGAATCTACTCCAGAAAAGAATATAGAAATAAGAGAAGAGGGAGGCCAAAAAGAAGAGATCAAAAGGCACACCACGACCCCCCAAAAGAACAGTGAACCTAGGGTTAAATTTCAAAACAAAGAAAAAGATCATAGAACCCCTGAGAAGTTGACCCAACAGATATCATATAATTATCAACAGGAGGGGTACCGTGATGACATTGGAGGCCATATAGGGGTGATTTAAATCACAGGACCCCCCTCCGCCCCAGAGGGGGATGGTATCCAAGGGGGGGGGGTCATCAGACATAAGGGTATACCCTACCAGAGAGGATATAAAGACACCTATCCCCCCAGAGGAGGGTGGGACCGCCCACAGGGATACAGGAGACAGGAAAGGAAATATATAGAACAAGAGAAAGAGTACAAGGAACCCCAACAAATGAGAAGAGAAGAAGAGGTACTAGAGGGGGAAGGAGAAAGAAAAAGGAAAAGAAACAATTAGGAGCAGAAATTCTTAATCTGAGCGATGCGATTTTAACAGAAGCAGAATTGAAAGTTTTAAATTTAGGATTACATTTTAAACCACATGTAAACATGGACAAATTCAATCCATACATAGATTTACAAAAATATATTCATAAGATGAATATATAAAAAATGTTTTGAGTCTAATAAAGGAAGTTTTAAAGACAAGAGTATTGGAGACTCTGAGTATACACATACAAATCTAAAAAATGCCTGTTTTCAATCCCAAACATAAAAATAAAATGAATGAATTTTTGGAAGTGTTTAGAATAACGGTGGAAAAAGATATTAAAGATTTGAAAATACATAAAAAACTCCAGGGGATATAGAGAAGGGGATAACAAATTTAGAAGAAAGGAAAGAAATCGTCATAAGGGCAGCCGATAAAGGGGGCGCCATTGTGATCCTTAATAAAAAAGATTATGAGGACGAAATGAGGAGATTATTGACAGTGAAGGGCACATATAAAAAAAATTGCAGGCAACCCCACAAAGAAACTGAGATGCCAGTTAAAAAAGATCATTGACAAAGGGAAAGAGACAGGGGTACTTACGGAGAAGGAAGCCAAGTACCTAATTCCAAAGGCCCCGAGAGCTCCCACCCTGTATTATCTCCCAAAAAATCATAAGAATGCACTAAAAACCACCGGGGAGACCCAGTGTGAGTGGGATTAACTCTATTTTTGTTAGGATAGGTGAATATATAGATCAGTTTTTACAGAAGATTGTTGTAGAGAATGAATCATTCCAACACTTTTAGGGAAAACAGCTATCTGGTCACAGTGGATGTAAATTCACTGTATACCAGTATTAATTAAAAAGATGCTTTGGCAGCGGTAAAATGGGCACTTGAAAGAAAGGGCAATCTAAAAAGGAAACAAAGGAAGCTGATAATCCAATTGTTGGATTTTGCTATGATCAATAACTATTTTTGGTACAATGGGGACTTCTTCCAACAGCTCAAAGGAGTTGCCATAGGAGCAAAGTACGCACCCAGTGTGGCTAATTTGGTCCTAGCAAAATGGGAAAATGAGAATATATACCACAAATGGCCAGAGATGGCGCTATATAAACAGTATATAGATAACATCGCAATAATTTGGGAAGGTTCATTGGACACTCTAAAAATGTTCCTACAGGAGTTACATAAAAACAAATATGATTTGACTTTCAGTGGAGAATGGAGTCTGGATCAGATTCATTTTTTGGATGTGGTATTGTTTAGAAGTGAGGATAAGGTAGTTACAAAAACCCACTTTAACTACTTTCTTACTGGGCACTTAAACCCCCCTCCTGCCCAGACCAATTTTACGCTTTCAGCGCTGTCACAATTTGAATGACAATTGCGCAGTCGTGCGGCACTGTACCCAAACAAAATTTTTATCATTTTTTCCCACAAATAGAGCTTTCTTTTGGTGGTATTTGATCACCTCTGCGGTTTTTATTTTGTGCGCTATAAACAAACAAAGAGCGATGATTTTGAAAAAAGAACAATATGTTTTTACTTTTTTGCTATAATAAATATCCAAAAAAAAATATAAAAAAGAAAATTATTCATCAGTTTTGGCCGATATATATTCTTCTACATATTTTTGGTTAAAAAAATTGCAATTGGCGTATTTTGATTGGTTTGCGCAAAAACAATTGCGCCTACAAACTATGGGAATTGATTTATGGCGTTTTTACTTTTTTTTTTTTTTTTACTAGTAATGGCGGCGATCTGCGATTTTTATCAGGACTGCGATATTGCAGCGGACATGTTGGACGTATTTGACACATTTTTGGGTCCAATGACATTTATTCAGCGATCAGAAATTTAAATGTCCACTGATTACTGTATAAATGTCATTGGCAGTGAAGGGGTTAACCTGCAGGGGGCAGTGAAGGGGTTAACAGTGTTCCCTGGGTGTGTTCTAACTGTGGGGGGGAATGGGCTGGTCGGGACATAACAGATCTAACTGATCCCAGTGACAGGGATCAGTAGATCTGTTATGTCCCCTGTCACAGAACGGAGAACCGCCGTGTTTACATTGGCGGTTCCCCGTTCAGAGGCTGCTACAAGTGATCGGCGGGTCTCGGGCGGACATCGAGTCCGCCCGACCCGCGAGCACGCCCACGCAGCGAGCAGCGGCAGCGAGAGCGCGCCGCCGCAGGCTGCGGGTGCGCGCGGGGAGCGCGCACGAGGCAGGACGTCCATGGACGTCCTCCCGGATTTTCAGAGCCGCGATGTAGCCGTCTTTTGGCTATAGCGCAGTTCTGTACTGGTTAAAACAACCGATCGAAACAGCTTCATACCAGTAACCAGTTGTCATCATAAAAAATGGATATACAGCACCTGGGGGAGTCAGTTATTAAGAATTTGAACAAATTGCACCTATCCGTCTGATTATGTCGAACAAACCAACACATTGATTGAATGATTTGTAGAGAAGGGGTACCATAGGCACCACCATAAGACCACTGCCAGGGAAAATATAGATTGAGCTTTATTACGGACTTCAATAAACAATCACAGAAAATACAGAAAATTGTTAAAAAACATTGGCCCGTTTTATTGAAAGATGAAATTCTAAGTAAAATACTTCCCCTACAGCCAAAATTCATTTATAGAAAGAATAAGTCCCTAAGAAATAAAGTGGTAAAAAATAACATTAATGTACCCAAAAAAGTGAAGTTGTTTGAGGAGATAAAAGGTTTTTACAGATGTAATAGATGGCAAGCATGTAAAAGTACAAAAAAAGCCCCTAGAAAAAGATTGGATTTTACTTCTTTGCACAATGGGAGGGATCATAAGATAAAAGCTTTGATCTCGTGTGATTCTACCCACGTAGTGTATGTGCTTGAATGTCCATGTCGCATGCAGTATGTGGGTAGAACCACAAGAAAATTAAAAACCTGAATAAATGAACATGTACAGAACATCAAAAAGGGGTTTGATAGACATAGTGTATCCCGACATTTCAAGATAGCACATAATAGAGATCCAAGCCAACTCGTGTTTTATGGGATAGATAAAATACAGGTGCATTGGAGAGGCTCTGATTTAGTAAAAGAAGTGTCACAGAGGGAAACAGAGTGGGTATATAGATTAGGTTCCTTGCATCAACAAGGGCTCAATGTGGATATAGATCTTAACTGCTTTTTAACTAATTTTTAAAGTAGGAGGGATAATTCCTGTTCCCCCCCTGTTCATAATACTTTCCTAAATAGGACTATGGAATAACGAAGATTGGTGGTGGTGCATAGTTTGAGATAGAGAGAGAGAAATTACCCATTGTCCATGTTAAAAAAAAAAAAAAGAACCAATATAAAGAGTGGCATGTGGAATGGGATCAGTAGTCTAAAGTTCCCCTTAAGTGTAAAATGGATGGATGGAATAGGGACAAGTGTGATGGGAGATTCAAGAGTAAAATAATAATTAAGATAGAGCATGGAGTTGTTAATAGGGATAAATAGAGAATACGTTGATGTAATATTGGAAAATGTTTAAATATTAGTAGCTGGGCGTACGATCTCCCCTTGCGACAGAGGGGAGATGACCTACCCTTACATAAAATGGAGCGTGTTCTGGCAGACGTTGTGCCGCCCCGTGAAGACATCGTTCTGATGAAACATACGTAGGGCCGGGTCAGAACATTTGCTGACGAATACGCCACCCCCGATCGTTCACTCGTGGCTTGTGGGATCCCGAGACAAGCAGGAGCTGGTTGGGTACATGCATTTGTGAATGATCCCTAGTGTCGGGTTGGACACTTTTAACATGTGAGTGCAACTTGTTTTTACGACTTCAATAAATTTTAAAAGTTATGGTTTTACGCTATGAGAGTTTCCTTTCCCTTTCTTTTCATATGATGATCTGAGTACATGAGAGCTTATGGTGAACAGTGGAGATTTGACAAATTGTTAAAAGAAACAAGATTGCTGGTTTATAGAGAGGCCAGCCATTCCATCTGGTCGGGGTACATGAGAGCTTATGGTGAATAGTGGAGATTTGGCAAAATATTTAAGGGAAACAAGATTGCTGGTTTATAGAGAGGTCAGCCATTTCATCTGGTGAGTTCATTTAGTGAGCTTGGTGGAGGAATACACTGAGTGTTTTTAAAGTGTCACTAAAGGTATCAAGATTTTTGCACAAGAGTGGAGCACATGAAACTGTGAAGATTGAGCAACCTAAAGTTGTTTGCAATATTTTATGGACTATAGGACTTTTCATATATATCTTTCGCACTTTATGTACATTTACACTTTTTTTGTTTTGCACAGGATTGCACATGTTGATATGCCTTTTTTATAGGTTTTTTTTCAATATTTGATTGCATAAGGCTAAGGACAGACATATTAATTGCTTGTATAAATAGCCTTCACATATGCTCAAGTGGTTGAGGGACACATGAGCTATTTAGTGATTACTGCACATTAATTTTTTTTGTATATTTTTCTTAATATTGCTGATTTTGTGATTTAGAGGACACTAGCAGGAATTTAATAATACAGGGTTTAAGGGTACACAATATAACTGCCTCTTCCATTCTCATATTGTGTATAACACTGTAAATTTTCTGCCCCCTCAAAATAACTCAGCACACAGCCACTAATGTCTAAACCTCTGACAACAAAAGTGAGTACACCCCTAAGTGAAAATGTCCAAATTGGGCCCAATTAGCCATTTTCCCTCCCGGTGTCATGTGACTTGTTAGTGTTAGAAGGTCTCAGGTATGAATGGGGAGCAGGTGTGTTAAATTTTGTGTTATTGCTCTCACTCTCCCATACTGGTCACTGGAAGTTCAGCATGCCACCTCATGGCAAATAACTCTCCAAGGATCAGAAGAAACAAATTATTGCTCTACATAAAGATGGCCTAGGCTATAAAAAGATTGCCAAGACCCTGAAAGTGAGCTGCAGCACAGTGGCCAAGACCATACAGCGGTTTAACTGGACAGGTTCCACTCAGAACAGGCCTTGTCATGGTCGACCAAAGAAGTTGAGTGCATGTGCTCAACATCATATCCAGAGGTTGTCTTTAGGAAATAGACATATGAGTGCTGCCAGCAGTGCTACAGAGGTTGAAGGGGTGGGGGGTCAGCCTGTCAGTGCTCAGACCATACACCACACACTGTATCAAATTGGTCTGCATGGCTGTCATCCCAGAAGGAAGCCTCTTCTAAAGATGATGCACAAGAAAGCTCGAAAACAATTTTCTGAAGACAAGCAGACTAAGGACCTGCATTACTGGAACCATGTCCTGTGCTCTGATGAGACCAAGATAAACTTATTTGGTTCAGATGGTGTCAAGCGTGTGTGGGGGCAACCAGGTGAGGAGTGCAAAGACAATGTCTTGCCTACAGTCAAGCATGGTGGTGGGAGTGTCATGGTCTGGGGCTGCATGAGTGCTGCTGGCACTGGGGAGCTACAGTTCATTGAGGGAACCTTGAATGCCAACATGTACTGTGACATACTGAAGCAGATCATGACCCCCTCCCTTCAGAGACTGGGCCGCAGGGCAGTATTGCCACATAATAACGACCCCAAACACACCTCCAAGACGACCACTGCCTTGCTAAAGAAGCTGAGGGTAAAGGTGGTGGACTGGCCAAGCATGTCTCCAGACCTAAACCCTATTGAGCATCTGTGGGGTATCTCAAACA
>BLSH010444791.1:415237-430778 GCA_018402905.1 Glandirana rugosa
GAAAAAAGAAAAAAACCGAATACATCGAGAACGATTGATGATGTCGAGGATGAAATGTTCATCAGGGAGACGTAACGTGAGACAAACTATCATCTGTTCATAACCCGGCGTTTAGTTATCTGTATCTTGGTTATTATTATTATTCCAATTACCTTCTTTAACTACTACCACTATATATAAAAAATGTACATAAATCTTTTACAATGGCAGGTTTTTTGTCCCTTCTCCCTTACTCGTCGTTGGTTAACTATTCCAGTTTGGTTTGTTAACTACCTACACTTCAACTACCTCTTCCTACTAGTCAGGTCCTCCTCTGTGACTCCCGTCGGATTCTTCCCACCTGGTTTTAACCATGTGAGTGCTTTTATACATCTTTTAATAAACTGTCATTTGCCTATTACACTTAGAGGCGCCTCTCCTTGCTTATATTGTTACAGTACTGGTGGACCGCGGGACCCGGGTCCACCCTTCTTAGGCTGCCCTCAGTGTCTCCTCCTGGACTGATCATCCTTCTCCATCAACTTCACATCCATCAATTGTTTGGTTTGACCTTATCAATTGGTTGCTGCTCATTCCCTCTTCCCTGTTTTTTGGACGGTAACATTTTCTAAATACATGTAAAAAATATATATCACCATCATCAATTTCTTCCATTAACCTTATTATTATTATTGGTTCTATGTCTATTGATTTGCGGCCCAATACTTGTCTACTATCAAACAGAGTGCAATGCAGAGGGACTACTTGTAAAGTAGGAGCTGTAGTAGTTAGCAAGAGCTACATAAGCCAAAAAAAGAAAAAAGGCGCTCTAAATGCAGACCAAAAAGTTTATTAAAACCAATGTACAAGTGACTCACATGATAAAAACAACCAGGAGTAGGGTGGAAGATTGTGTGTAGGCAAGGGGGGATAGTCCAGTGGAAACATCCATATCAGGAGATGCAGTAATCAGCAAGGTGGAACGTCCAGAGTCCTGTCTGTGCAGTGGCCGGCTATGCACAGGGACATCCAGGGTGAGGCGTGGAACGCAAAAGCGGAAGTCCTGAGAGGATGACGTCACCATATGGGACGCGTTTCCTGACCTGGTGTACTGTGGTGACATGGCAGTCGCACTCCTTCATCAAGCTCCTTCCAGTAAATTTTGGGTGTCGTATTAGTGAATCTCAATCCAGTAGGATGGCAACACTGATCTATGGTCACAGCATATATTTTCATTTTATAACATTAGCATTATAATAACAACACAAACAAGAATTATTTTTGACAATCCAATATAAGCGTACTTGAAAAATGCTTTTTTGCTAGGAAGGATAGATAGCTTGTGTAAGTTGTAGGCATATTTTGTGATACTCTGTATGTTGTGTATTGTTTTTCCTAAGTGTGTATGGCATTTTTGTTTAGTAAAGCAAATTAATATACACGTCAGAATTTTTTTTTTAACCTCTTGCTGACTGCCCCACATACATTTACTGTGGGGCGGCAGCTCCTCTGTGCAGAATGACATACAGGTTTGTGATTCTGCACATTTGGGTATGTGGTGTGCAAGCGCACCGCCGGCGACCCGCTCCCACTGTGATTGGACACAGCGGGTCCGATGGACCCAGGGTTTGCCGGGACTCGCTGATCGTTCCCGACAGAGGCAGAACGGCGGTCTGCCTATGTAAACAAGGCAGATCGCCGTTATGTTAGTAGGGAAAACAGAGACCCTATGTTTCTGCTAAGCAGGGACACAGATCTCTATCTTCCCACAGTACAAGCACCCCCACACAGTTAGCAAGCACTCCCTAGGAACACATTTAGCCCTTTGATCACCGCTGATGTTAACCCCTTCCAGTGTCATTTGTACGGTGACAGTGCATATTTTTTAGCACTGATCACTGTATTGGTGTCACTGGTCCCCAAAAGTGTCTCCTAGTGTCCGATTTGTTCGCTACAATGTCGCAGTCCCACTATAAGTCACTGATCGCCATCATTACTAGTAATAAATAAATAAAAATTCCATACAAACATCCCATAGTTTGTAGACGCTATAACTTTTGCGCAAACCAATCAATATATGCTTGTGATTTTTTTTTTTTTTTTACCAGAAACATGTAGCAGAATATATATTGGCCTAACGTGATGAAGAAATTAGTTACATTTTTTTACATTTTTTATTGGACATGTTTTATAGCAGAAAGTAAAAAATGTTGTTTTTTTTTCAAAATTGTCGCTCTTTTTTTGTTTATAGCACAAAAAATAAAAGCTGCAAAGGTGATCAAATACCACCAAAAGAAAGCTCTATTTGTGGGAAAAGAAGGACATCAATTTTATTTGGCTATAGCGTCACTGGCAGTTAAAGTAACGTAGCGCTATATTTCAAAAAATGGCCTGGTCAGGAGGGGGGGTAAACCTTCACGCTGACAGCGGGAATTAAATCATGAGAGTTCAGCTGAATTTCATTCCCGCATGTCAGTCCCGACTTCGGGGGCGATTTCAGAGACATCTGTGCGGGTTTCTGCACAGATGTCTATGGAAACCGCACCCCGAAGTTGCCAAAAGTAGTACAGAAATGACTTTTGGGAATTGGTGCGGCGCCACACCGATACGGATGGTGCCATTGTCAAGTCGCATGCCTAATCACATCAATGTGAACCTAGGCTAAAATACAAAACAGACACTTACAACTTTTTTAACTGTTTAGAGAGAAAATAACCACATCTATAAGATCACTTGATATTGTCCACTCAGCTCTTGTCCTGCTTAATCACTCCAATAAAACATATTGATTGCCTGTCACAAAGATTAATGAAATAATTCCAAGTGTGAATAGGTGACGTGGGATTCCCCCAGGGTGCGGAATCCAAGGCTTAGCCGAAGTTCCTCCAGGGACCACCTCATGGAGTTTGGACAGTAACTGCGTGCTGATCCTAGATCCGAACCCCTAGGTTCTACCTGCTCTAATGTGTGGAGAATAAGGCTGGCCATATATTTTATATCTTTCTTGTACAATTTTTCTTTAGAATTACCAAAACCATATAATATGAGGTCTAAAGGAAGTTGAATAAGATAATTGTATAATGTATAGCCAGTCCTACCCTCACTTGCTGAAGCAGATGAGCGCAGGGACATTCTAGCGACAGCAAAGTAGAGAAGAACGATATTGCGGAGAGGCACTGTCTAGCACACTTGAGCAGGCTGGAACCTGGAAAATAAATGTACAGAAGGAAACAGTGGACCAGACCAGGCAGCAGGACTGCAGAGCACAGCATAGGAGCGTACTGGTAGAACACCAGACGGAACCCATCAGCGAGACTGCGAGCTTCACTGGAAAGACCTGCAACATGGACAAGGCAAAGGAATAACTTCAAAATATGGGCCAGGGGTCAGGTCCGGTGACAAACAAGCAAACCCAGACGGCTGAGGTCAGTACACAGAAAATCAATCCAAGGAAGAAACAAACTGAAATCAAGCACACAGGAAAGGGCCTCCAACACAAGTGGAAGCATTGCTCAAGCCCCAACCATGTGGTTGCAAAGCCTTAAAGTAGGCACACAGGGCCGATGCTACCACTAGGCAAACTCGACAGCCGCCTAGGGCACACTGCTGCCTAGGGGCGCCCGGCCGCTGGTTTCCCTCCGCATATGCATGCTCTGCAAGCTGCAGCATGTAACTAACTCAGTCTCAGGCAACTGCTCCATCCGACCGGTAGTGTAATTAGAGGTGCAGCGCAGCACTGGAGCCAGAGCTAGAGGAAGCAGGGCTGATGCTTCCTGTACAGCGCCGCCTCCTGTCACATGGGCAGGGTAAAGGGGGTGAAGTCAGGGGTGCAGTCAATGGGGGTGGCAAAATGAGATTTTGCCTAGAGTGTCAAACATCCTTGCACCAGCCCTGTAGGCATGTCACCTATTACGTCATCAACTGTGATGCCCCAAAAGTGCTGCCACCCAAGCAAGAGAGGGAGCTTGGTATGCATAAGAGTGAAGAAGGTAAGATAAGAAACAACTGGGGGGGGGGTTTACTAAAACTGGAGAGTACAAAATCTGGTGCAGCTCTGTATAGAAACCAATCATCTTCCAGATTTTATTGTCAACGCTTGAGGCCTGATTGCATTTAGTGCTTTTTGCAGATTTGCACTACAGAACGTGTTCCATAGGAAACCATGTTAAATGGACTGTAGCGCAAATCTGCAAAATTCAAAAAGCACTAAAAATGCATAGGTGTGAATCAGGCCTAACTGAACAAGCTGAAATAGGAAGCTGATTGGCTGCCATGCACAGCTGCACCAGATTCTGAGTACTCCAGTAGTAAATCTCCCTCATTGTTTTCTTTCTCCCATGCTGCTCCTGACCCTTTACATTGCTCAAGCTGGCCATACATTATTAGATTTATAAGTAAGCTGGATACAAAAAATATCTAACAGATTCCTCCATCCATGCTATGCAATGCAGTTAGACAAATCTCCCACTGTGCCTATTTTATTATGACACCATTGTGCCTAGACAGTACCCTAAAATAAGTAATTATTGCCTTCCTGAAAAATAACAGCACACTTCCTAGCATGTGAAGGTGCCTGGGCACTCCTGTGCCTACAGCTTCATAGCTGTATTTCTTCAGTGTGAGGTCTAAAGCCCGGTACACATGATGAGAATATCAGACGAATGATTGTCCTTTTTTTACATGCTAGTCTCATATTGAAAATGAAGAGGCTACTAAAGTTATGAAAATTCTCATAAGACAGAATACAACTTCCCATGCTGATGTAATGTATTATATTGTAATGTAATGTATTCTTTTTTGTTTCTGAGCATGCGCGGCCTTGGCCACTCAATTTTTTTTTCTGGGCGAATACTGTACTGATTGAATGAAAATTGTTCGTACTGTTATCGTACGAGAAAAAAAATTGTGCTTGTCCCTTTGGATAATTTCACATGAACTGTCATGGCTCTTGAAAGCTGTGTACTAACAATCAGGTTATCAGACAATTGCTCTGAAAGTGGTCATTTTCATCTGATTTTCTCATCCTGTGTACTAGGCTTAAGCATAGGCATGCGCAGGGGGTGTGCCTGGGCTACACCCTAATCACTCTGTGTGGTGCCGATTCCCCCTACTGCCTGGGCTTCACCCTGTGTTGCGCCCCCCACCACAGTGCTGCTGGCTTCCCTCCTCTCCTTTCCCCCGGCTGCTGTTTCATTACAGAGCGTGGGGGAGGGGTTAATCAATATGTCATTTACCAGCCCCTTCCTTTTCTAAATGAACACAGTGAGCACGCTCACAAGCTGTGTTTACTATGCTTCACACTATGGTCCACACCCTAATGCAATAGGCTGCACATACCTATGGGCTTAAGGAATCTCTGCTTTTGACTGCTAGTCTCATTATATTTTGGGTACGATTTGGTGATTTCACTGCTGCTCACTGTTCTCCTTGCTCCTGGAGTTTCTGACATAAAGAAGAGATGCCCTGCCTCTACCAAGATGGCCACCTCCACATAGAGACACAATGTAGAACAAGGCATGATAAGTCGGTAAGGGCCCATGTACACTACAGCTTCTAAACCTGAGTTTTTAGCATTTTTTTTGCCAAAGATCCTAAACTCAGCTCCATAAAAGCCTGTGTGTCCATGTACATATAGGCTTTTACGAGAGTTCAGAAGCTAATGCAGTTAGGGGAGACTCAACCTCCCTCTACTGGACGCGGAAGAATTGCATTGATCGGCCGGCCACAAATCGCAGTAAAATCGTGATTTCCCGCGACCGGTGGTCAAACTAGTCTGTGTGTACATGAAGCCTAAAAGTGAAAGGTCACATGCAGAGAGACCATAGTCAATACTAGTGACTAGTACTTTGCCCTCTGCCTGCCTTTCTTGGGCACAGCTTAAAGGGTTCATGTCCTATTTACCTTCTTATCCTAAAAGAAATTTTGTCACTGAAAAATGACAGATATCCATTGCCGTAAAAAGTTAGGTTAAACGCACAAAAACAAAATCACTGAAACATCTTAACTTATCACCGAGCAGTATTATTTTATTATTATTTCATCTTACAGATGTTTTCTGTGATTGACTGTCACTGTGATCGTTTGATCAGGAACGACACCGATCGGTCCCTGGCTGATGGACTATGATTACAGATATCTTGTGAGAGCAAAGTCACAGTTAGAAGGAGGAAACACTCAAGAGCGCACATCAGGAGAGAAGCGTATAACAAGTATTTAGGTGATCCCAGAGACACGCATTCTAAGATTATATAAGTACACGAAGAGCCTAAAGCGAATAAAAAGTCATTTATGTTGTAAATCCATTTATTGTTAAAGGTTTAGGAATCAATGTTCTCGATGTACCTATATTTTTCTGTGTATAACACACCAATGATAATGGTTTATATTTGAAAAGGAAATACAGGGACATGGAAACAGGCAAAGAAATATTTTTTAAAAAGAAAAAAGATAGGCAATTAAAGTGAAGCTCCTTCAGAAAAATCAGTAGCTACAAATACTGTAAAGTCAGGAACCATGAATCAGACTGAGACAGAAAATGCAGTAAAAATCACACCTTTTAATAAAATGGTAAAATGGTACAAATAGTAAACGTAGTCGAAACAAGCCAGGGTTTGATAGCTAAATTGGGTAATCAGAACAAGCCAGGAAATCGGGAAGCCTGAGATCAGCATGGTCGGAGGCAACAAACAGGATCAGGAAGCAGAAGGGACGTCAGCCAGACAAATCTTCAACAGGAACACAGCAGAGAGTCTCTAGATATGTTGACCAAGGTGAAGGCATAGGAGAACTGAACCAGGCAGTTTAAATATCCAGAAGGGGCTGGCTGACGAGCGGGAAATGATCACCAGGTGGGTCACTGTGGAATGATGAGTGCTGGCAATTAACCAGCAGCTGAGCAACCTGAGCTCTGAGAAGAGAGGGCTGAGCACAGCCCTGACATGTAGCTGCTGACTTTTAATATTAAGATACTTACCTGTCCACGAATCCAGTGATGTCCTCACCCAAGCCAATTTTTCAATCGGCTCTCAGGTGCTGCCACCACCATCCCGGGTAAGGGAAACCAGCAGGGAAGCCTAGTGGCCTTACTGCGCATGCACGAAACGAACTGCACTTTGTGAATGGCCCAATGGCAAGGGAAGGAGGAGGGGGCCAAACTTCCGTCTGAGTTCACTGCAGCAAACTCACCCAGAAGTGGATGTGGGTACCTGTCAAAACCAGGTACCTGCTCCCTCCTCCCCCCCGAAAGGAGCCAAATGTGGCAGCAGAGGGGGAGAGAAGGCAGATGGGTGGAATTTCACCCTCCCCCTTATTATTTTTTATTTCCCCCACCCCGCTTATCTGATGCTCAGATGCAGTGGCTTATCATCCATTGGTGCAGGGTGATCACTGCACATGGGCGCATGTGGGGGGTGGGGCCCGCTGTGATCCACCCTGCATACATGGATGGTCCCCTGGCTCACAGCCATAGATGATTGGTGTGGCGGGAGGAACAATGGTAAACACTGATCTCTCTGCATGGCTTTTCATCTGACAGCTGCTTTTCCTCCTCTCCCTTCCATGGCTGTCAGCTGAAAAGCAATGCTAAGCGTGCCACTTTTTTTTTTTTTGCAATGCCTAGGGCCCACTTTTTATCTTACACACGGGCCCACTTATTTCATGATACGCCCCTGCTGGGATGGCCACAATTCAGATGCTCATCCATCACAGTGGATCTAGCGTTGTCCTGCTAGGATGCTCTTCTCAGCAGCCGTTGACAGGTTCCGAACCGCCATGTTTCTCTTTGACATCATCGGAAAGCTGCACTGGCTTGCCTATTTCTAGTGCAGCCTTCCTATGATGCACCACTAGGCCCTTCTTTGTTAGTGAATTGGGTGACGTGCTTCCTGGGATATGAACGTCACATACCCCAGGAAGCACTGTGGGCACTGACATTATTCCCCTAGGTGAATGACGGAGGATGGGGGAATGGGCTGAAATGTAATCTTAAAATTAAAATAAGTAAGCAAGAAAAAAACACAATATATGTGCAGAGGAGGAGGAAGGGCCAGAATGGAGAGGAGTCAACTTCATTTAAAGGGGGAAGAGCTGCTTTAAGAAGACACAGCAAAAATAATACACATTAAAAAAAATGTAAATAGGTGAGTATTAAAATTAAATTATTTTCTGCTTCAGTATAAATTTCTTACACAATTGACATACCACACCTTACATTAATACTGCTTGTGAGCTCAACATTAATATCATGCTATGTATCACGCCCTGGAATTCTTGGTGGTCTTGTCTTTAAAATGATGTGAATGAATAGGGAAAGCAGACTGGACTAAACAGAGAAATTGGAAACACATTTTTCCTATGATCATCCCTGGCAGCTTCCAAATCAAGACTCATGGTTGATCCTATCAGTTACATGAGAAATGCCCAAATGGAAGTCCACAAGAGAGAGGTGGAGTCTGCCCCCTAACCTCTATGGCAAGAGAATCTCAAAATGGTACATAACATTAGTTAATTAACAATGCTACACTTCGCTACACTACAATGTTCACTTCCAAGCTATTAGCATAGTAAATGCATTTAATGTAGTTCAGGAACCATCAAGCTCCACAAATTTCATTGCAAATAGTATTAGTTTGTGTATTTGGCAAGACAATGCTAATTAAGTGCGTGCCAAGTTACAATAACTGATTGTCAGTACAGCAAACGGATTAGTGGATATTCCCTTTAGAAGCTAGATGTTTTAAATCATCTAATAGTCTTTGTACATGGCTTTGCCAAATCTGCCAGTCTATCCCTCTCAAATGGTCTACAAGCAAATATGTTTAGCGTATGCTCTGTATTGCCTGTTTGTTTGCAAATGTATTAAAAATTAGGCAAGTAAATTATTAGTATAAATATTGCCAATATGCTTTGAAAAAGTATTCATACCCCTTTACATTTTCCTCATTTTATCAATTTACAACGAAAAACGTAAATGTATTTTATTGGGATTTTATGTGATAGACCAACACAAAGTTTCGCATTATTGTGGAAGGAAATTGATAAATTATTTTTTTTATATTTTTTACAAATAAATATCTGAAAAGTGTAGCATGCATTTGTATTCAGCCCCCTTTACTCCGATACCCCCAACTAAAATCTAGTGGAACCAATTGCCTTCAGAAGTCACCTAAAGAGTTCACCTGTGTGTAATTTAATTTCAGTATAAGGTCTCATACACACGGGCGTATCTTTAAAAATAAACAAAACGTCGGGCCCGACGTCAAGGAAAAAAAATCAGCATTTTTCGGCGTTATGCATCGGCGTTAGCGAGCGTAAGTGAGCTTCGGCGTCAATAGGCGTTTTTTAAAAAAAAATATCCCTCTGCTATTTTTCAACCTAAAAACGTCGGCGTCAAAAAACGCCAGAAAACGCCAGTACAATATTAGTTGGCGTTAGTTGGCGTTTGCTGTCGTTTTGTGGCGTCGGCTTCAAAAAATGCCAAAACGTTACAGCCTCAGAACGCGATGGCCATGGGTTCTACTTTCAGCTCACTAACGCTGACGCCATCTACAGCTCAAAAACGCAGACGTTTTTATGGGGCCATTGACTAACATGGAGAGCTGCAAAAAACGCCAGAAAACGCTGGCGTCAAAAAACGTCCGTCTGTATGAGGCCTAAATGTTCTGTGAGGCCCTCAGAAGTTTGTTAGAGAACTTTAGTGAACAAATCATGAAGGCCAAGGAGAACACCAGACAGGTCAGGGATAAAGTTGTAAAGAAGTATAAAGCAGGGTTAGATTATAAAATAATATCCCAAGCTTTGAACATTTCATGGAGCATTGTTCAATACATCTTCCGAAAAATGGAAAGAGTATGGCACAACTGCAAACCTACCAAGACAATGGGCGTCCATCTAAACTGACAGGCTGAGCAAGAAGAGCATTAATCAGAGAAGCAGCCAAAAGTTCCATAGTAACTCTGGGGGAGCTGCAGAGATGCACAGCTCAGGTGGGAGAATCTGTCCACAGGACAACTATTAGTCGTGCTCTCCACAAATCTGGCCTTAATGGAAGAGTGGTAAGAAGAAAGCCATTGTTGAAAGAAAGCCATAAAAACTCTTGTTTGCAGTTTGTGAGAAGCCATGTGAGGGACACAGCTAGCATGTGGAAGAAGGTAGATGAGGTAATGACTAAGGGTACTTTCACACTGGGGCGCGGGAAGGGGGGGGGCGATAGCATTAAAGCGCTGCTAGTTTAGCCGCTATGCAGGCAGGAGCGTGGCACTTTTAACCCCCCACAAGGGGTTAAAAAGGGGTTAAAAGTGCTGGCGCGCCCGCTCTTCCAATGTGGTGTGTAATTCGGTGTGCAGCCGCTTCGGAAGCGCTTGCCATTGATTTCAATGGCAGGGGCAGTGGAGGAGTGGTGTAAACACCGATCACCGCACCGCCCCAAAGATGCTGCTTACAGGACTTTTTGTGCTTTCACACTGGGGTGGATGGGGGGGTGTTTTTCAGGCACTATAAGGGTGCTATTTTTAGTGCAAAAGCACCTGAAAAAACGCCCCAGTGTGAAAGGGGCCTTAGCGCTAACATTTATGCGAAACACATCTACCTCTTTGTCTCCTGCTCCGTCAACCAATTTTCATATAAAGCTTCAATAAAAGTATCTTTGCAAGTGCAGCCGTCCGGAATTATTTTCTTATGATGTGGAAGAAGGTGCTCTGGTCAGCTGAGATCAAAACTGAACTTATTGGCCTAAAAGCAAAACGTTATGTGTGGTGGAAAACTAATGTAGCACTACCTATATATGTTCAGTCCCGTACTCTGCCACTCAACCCCAAGAATAGCCCCAGCCCTTCTGGCACACCTGGCAATAGTGTAATTGCAATGACCAATGAAACCACACAAGTAATGATAAAACACAGAAACTATATATGTTCAAAGGATGCAATAAAAGAGCAATTCCTGAGATCAAGAGCAATATAGCTCAATACTGTATTCAGGCTGCTTTCAGGGGATTCCAAACCTGAGAATAACCCCAAGAGCAGAGGTACACTTAAATGGCAAATAAATCAAAATATGACACTTTATATTGGATTGGTTACCTCTACTCAAGTTTGGCTCTATGAGTCCAGGCAGGAGGAGAGCAGAAGACTGACCCTCTTTTTGTCAGTTCTTTCTCTTCTGTCTCCTGACAACAAATGCCCAATGGAAAACACTGAATTCCAATCAATATTTAATGGCATAACTTCCCAGATAAACTGTCCTGAGTATGTGTGTGTGGGCCCATATGTCACTAGTATCTTCAGTCCCTTTGAAGAAAGATGAGGCTTTGTATCTCCAGCTAGCCACTCTCGTTGGTGCACTTAAACGCCTGAATAGCAGGGCCAAACAACACAACTAGCTTGGATTATTAAGTGAAGAATACATGATCTTCCTCAGCAGGGTGAAAGGGCCATGGTGTCTGTATACAGTGTCTCTGTATCTGAATGGTCTTGTGTCCTGCGGTACTACAGGTGTCAGCAAGGTGACTAAGAGCAATGATGTCTGTATACAGTGTCCATACAACTCTATCTGTGTGCAGTGTCCTTGTTTCCTGCAAATGGGCAAAAGCCCCCTCACCCAATCCTGCGGTCAAGGCCCAAACGAACATCCTGGAACAGGCAGGCTCTCCTGGCGACCCAACTATTCACCTCACACTGGAACGCTTCACCGTCGGTGCAGGTGCACCTGGATATACACTGGGATGGCTCTCTCTCAGTCTGGATGTCCCGACTGGAGGCAGAGGCCTAAAATTGCACTGTGAAATGCACTGTGAAATGACCTGGGAGGCAGCACCTCTTCCCTAGGTCTGATCTCTTCCACTGTCTCGTGGAGTCTGAATTCACCTCAGGAGACAAGATGGAGTCCTCAGCTTCTGTTTGTGTAGAGCATCATGGACTTTGTAGTTCCATGCCCCATACAAGCTATGTGGTATCGCCATACTGAGGAGGAGTAGCAAAATGTGTTTTGGGGGGTTATTTTTGCTATGTACATGCTAAGTGTTAGAAAAGTCTTATAAATTGACAACTTTGTGTAAAAAAATAAATTTTCACTTTCTTTCCACATTTTCCAAAAACTTGTGGAAAAAAAATAACATGTTCAAAAGACTCATTATGCATCCTAGAATATACATTGGAGTCTTTTCTTTTCAAAATGTGGTCATTTTGTGGGTAATTCCATTGTTTTGGTGCTCCAGGGCTTTCAAAAATTTAATCAGTAATCAGGAAACCAAATGTGTAATTTATGCTCCTTGAACACCTGATAATGCTCCCTGCATGTTGGGCCTCTGTATGTGGCCAGGCTGTGGAAAAGTCCCACACCTGTGGTATCGTCATACTCAGGATGAGTGGCACAATATATTTTGGGGTGTAACTGTAAGTTTACCTATGCCATGTGAGAGAAATAACTTGTTAATATGACAATTTTGTGGGGAAAAAATTAAAAAATAAAAAATTTTCATTTTCCAAACTATTGTGGGCAAATAATTGTAACTTCAAAAAACTTACTATGCCTCTTACTAACTACCCTTTACTGTCATCTTTACAAAAAGGGGTAATTTGGGGGGTATCTGTACTGTCCTGACATTTTAGGGCCTCAAGAAAGGAGATAGGCCGTCACTACATCAGAATTGATCAATTTTCACTGATATGTAGCCTAGCTTGTAGACTCTATAACTTTCACACAAACCTATTATCATACACTTATCGGGATTTTTTTTTACCAAAGACATGTAGCAAAATACATTCTGGCCTAAATTTATGACGAAATTTGATTTTATTGCATTTCTTTTAAAACAGAAAATAGAAAATATAGTTTTTTTTTCAAAATCTTTTTTCATTTATATCACAAAAAATAAAAACCTCAGTAGTGATTAAATACCACCAAAAGAAAGCTCTATTTGTGTGAACAAAATGATAAAAATGTCACTTGGGTACAATGTAGCATGACTGAGTAATTGTCATTTAAAGTGCGAGAGCACTGAAAGCTGAAAATTGGTCCAGGAAGGAAGGGGGTGAAAGTGCCCAGTATTGAGGTGGTTAAAGCTGGAGATGCTCAGAAGATGGTCCCATAAAAGATTTATTGCACAGGCTTGGTCAGCAGCAAGGAAGATTTTGGCCTTAGCATGTAAAAATTTCACCAGGCAAGGTTGTCACATTCAGGTAAGCATGCATCTCTGGTGAGGGTGGGTGGAATAGTTTCGAAGGACAACGCAGGCTGCAAAAATGTACATTATCTGAAAGTGCACTTATCCTTTTATTCCTCTTACCCTAATGCAACTGTGTCTCCATTCTTTTTTCCAGGGTGAAGAATGGAAACTATGCAGCTAGCCTGTCTGCCTTTTTCAGCTCCCACTCTCTATGTCATCAAGGAATAACTGTACTTTTAAAGCATATCTTCTTTGAGCTGCCCCCTTCCCATTTGCTAATTACAGATTTCAGCCTAAACGGTTTGACTCTCGTGATTGTACTCTTCACTTAATTTTCCCAAGTGGCCAGTGTGCCCCCTGATACGTCATTCATTTCACCATAAGATCATCAAAGGTTGACTGGTTACAGGCAGGCCTTCAATTTAAATTGTATCTATAATTAAAAAAATAATTTATGCAATCAGACATTGAATTTCAATTAGTCTAACCAGGTTGTTAAAAGAATGCTCTGCAAGCAGCTAAACATACCTTCCGAACAGTCCCACAAGGCCGACTTCCTTCAATGTGGTGACACAAATTCACAATGCCCTACAAATATGCACAATCATGTCACCCATTGCAGAAAGCTCACTTCTGGATCTATAATACTGTATCAGGACATTGTATGTATCTGGATGTTTAGGTGTGTTTTCAACTGTAAAAATTCACAGTGGTCTTCAGTGGTGCTGACAATGGGCTAATTCAGGAAATGTGAGCAAGGGGCAGCGTGGTGTGGCAGGCAGTACACACACAGGGGGTGTTTTACTAAAACTGGAGAATGCAAAATCTGGTGCAGCTCTTCATAGAAACAGCTTCCAGGTTTTATTGCCAAAGATAAATTGAACAAACTGAAGTTAGAAGCTGATTGGCTATCATGCACGGCTGTTCCAGATTTTGCACTGTCCAGTTTTAGTAAATCAACCCCACAGAGTCCAAGATAGGCAAGAGCAATATATTGTAGAAAGATTCAACAAAGTACAATTAGGCCCAGCGAGTAGGCATGACTGTCCGGAGCCACTTAGGAACTGTAGACTTGCAAAATGCCGACAGCATCTGCAACGAGGAGCGGAATTCGGCCTGGCCGGTCCACACTCAAAGGGCAGACTTCCTGAAGCAAGGTAGACATAGTCCCTGGACTGTCCCTTCTCCTCAGGAACCTTTCCCTATCTCTAAGCACTGTCCCTGCTAGACAGGGATATTGTACCTAAACTAGCCACTTGCATAAAGTGGGAGCCAAAGTCTTAAATAGGCTTTGTCTGACCCCAGATGGCTGCCAAAGTCACATGGGGCGCCAGCATCCAATCAGACAGCTGTCTCCCTGTGACAGCAGGAAGTCATAAAGAAACCAAATTCCTCACAACCTCCTTCCCCTTCTGCAATGCCGCTTTGGTCAAGCGCCACCTACAGTGGAGAATACAGACTGCCCCTGCCTACCCACAGACAGAGGAGATACCCCTTATGCCACATCATCAGTGCTTCAATGTAAACAATGTCTCCACTCCCTTATGCCACATCATGAGTGCTTGCGGGCCACATTGTACACTGCGATATGTAGTCCCTAAACAGCATGTGCTGATTACGTGAAGCAAGGCACCACAAACAGATTACAGGAAGTAAAAAAAACAATAGCCAGAAGATAGGCAACGATGTTGTGAAGAGTTATTTTACTACCCCCCTGAGCACCCACCTAAAGCCTATTACACAGCATGTCGAGTTGAACCGGCAACACCACCTGTCAAACTTGTCCACACGGCAACCACAAGCTAAATGTTTGGCTCACGGTTGAGGCACATTAGTCCCATTGAAAATTGCCGTATGGCAAAAGAAAAAACCAAAAGAAAGGCATTCAGGAGGCAGTAAGAATACTCTTTAAGAATACTCTTAAAAGCAGTGGTGGCCCGTCCATATGGAGAGCAGCAGCGCCGCCCCCCTAATGCATGTGCCCGGCCCATAATTTACATGCAGGGCGCCGGATGCATGGATTCCAATGTTTTGGGTTTTTTTTTTCGAAGCACGTGATTAGAGCCGGAGGCTCTACTTGGCTTCAAAAAGTGTGGGCTCGGGGTGCAGTGCCCACCCACTTGTGTGACAATAGCAAATCAGGAAGCAGGTCCTGAGACCCAATTGGCCGAGAGGAGAAGCATGAGCTTCTATTCTCCTTCCCCCCACATCATCAAGGCGCACACATCATCTAGGCGTGCCTGACATTTCAGCTCAGCTCGGCTCCCCTGGTCTCCGGTGCCGCTTCCCGCAGTGGTAAGTGCAGGGCTGGTGGGGCGGACAGATGGACGAATGAGGGAGCAAGCGACAGGGGGGTTTGGTGGGGGACCAGTTGGGGGGTGGGGGTGGTTTGTGTGTCGC
>BLSH010444791.1:430788-454489 GCA_018402905.1 Glandirana rugosa
CCACGCACATGGTTTGTGTGTCGCCCCCCCCCCCCCCCAAATGGAGCACCAGCCGTCATTGCTTAAAAGCAAGCTACAGCAGATCACTGTTCAGATAAAGCACAAGTGTGAACTTAGCCCTAAATAAAGGGAATCCACAGTATGCATCCATTGGGGGAAAGGGGTATAAAGTGGCCAGCTTTGGAACAGCACACAGACATTCAAATAGAAGGGATGGTAACAGATATAACCAATCACATAAATATATCAAATAGACAATAAGAAGAACAGGTTTGCAAGTATTTATGTTTTTTTATATATCACATGCATCAACTATATTATATAAAAAGGTTTCCACTTACACGCACCACTTTAACCAAAAATTGGGCCACATGCATGAGTCACCTTGTGCATATTAGTAACACCCTGGGCATGTTTATCTTGTGTTCACGCTTTGATGTTTTAATTATGTTGAGGAGGTATTAAATCACATTTTGTTTCTTCGGATCAACAATTAGAACATATTTAGTGATGGACTTTCCATGTTTAGTTTGACAAAATGTTCAGTTAATGAGCACTTAACTTCCTAGCTCTGATCATAGCCAAGGACTTTGGCTTTGATTTGTGTAGAGAACACAGAAGATGAATGCAGAGTTTCCTAAAATGATATAAGAAATAATCAGTACATTTTGGATAATGGTGTTTTTTAATTCAGACCGAGCCCTGACTAATCTTGTTCCAAAATCCATTTCCTAAATACAAGCTGTAAACATTAGCTTTCTTTTATAAGGAGGTGGGTTAGATCATCTAATTAAGATCATTTCCTAACTGTGTAGAACAGTAATAAGACCTAATATCCTTCTTCGTAGAATAACCATCAGCTGATAATAAATTGGCTTTTCCTTGTCTAATGAAGTCTTTAAAGTGTATGTAAACCCTAACAATGATCTTCTCCAATTTGCTCCCTTTGGGTCTGTTAATTATACCATTAAAAACATTTTATTGTATATTTTCAATGAGTGCAAACCAATAATTGCTGATCCCGACATAAATCCATTGCTGTCCTGTCCAGGGCACATGGCAATCTTATCTCAAGCAGTGTTATTAGCCCTGCCCTGGTTACCTTTATGAACTACAGAACACTTCCCTCCTGTGTTATGTGTATCTTGTAGTTCAAATCAGGAGCAAACAATCTTGAGTGATAATGCTGCTCCTCCAAAGATATAGTTCGGTAAGTGAGGGTTGTCACTCTAGGGCAGGAAGAGTATTACTGGCAGGATCACCAGGTAAAAATAAAGGGAAAAAAGCCTAATAAAGAAAATGGATGCAACCACCTAATCTAGGTACTAGTACACTGAAATATAATAAATGTTTGTTCTTGAGTTAGGTCCCAAGTAATTGTAGGGCCCTTCAACACAGGCTTTCTGATCAAGTCCGCCTGTCAGTTTTTCAGGCCGACCTGATCGGACACTCCATTCAGCCCTATGGAGCGGCAGATGTCAGCGGTGACATGTCCGTTAACACCTATCCAATTCTGTCTTGCCAGAGCGGACACGGACTTGCATCTGCCATGAGCTGATATATGTTGCTTGTCTACTGATATGGCTACTACATGTTAAGAGTTGTCAATGCTGGCAAGGGAAGTTTTCCCTGTCTGGGTCTGCCTTTTAGATTCTGTGAATCCATGTCTTTCTGATTCATCCATAAACATATGGTGCTTGATCATTTCCTCCAATCCCAGTTTTTAGAAGATCCAGGGTTTACTCCATGGACCAGTGGGCAGATATATCCTGACATATTCTATCTCCTTTTCATGTTGCATGGTTCTTTTGTCGTTCGGTATCCCCTCTGCTAGCGCACTGTGCGGATACTTAGTACAATACCCTAGGTGTATCTTACATGCTTGGTCCTGAACAAGCGTGGGGATCCTGCGTAACGCGTAGACCAGTTACATGTGCATGGATGATTCATGACTTCCAAGGGTTTTCTTGTACAAATGTTTTGTAATACAAGATATGTTTTCAACATATTTTACCGATTTGTAAACTACAATAAAATTGATATCTGATTTTTATATACTTTGCAGTTTGATGTTCTTATTTGGCATATTCAAAGTCCCACCTTACTCTACTTTTATAAGATTTTCAAGTACTACTCAAGTAGTAGGGATGATGCCAATAGGAACATTTGATTTTTATTTCATGGCATGTTACCTATCCCAAAAATTATTTGTCCATGAAATCCAGACGGATGGAGACCCTATTTTCCATCCGTCGGATCGGATGGGATTGGATGAAAATGGACAGGCTGTCCGTTTTCATCTGATCTCCCCCTAGAGGAGAGCGGGGCTCTGACAGGTCCATCTCTGCTCACTGTGCAGAGACAGACCTGTCAGAGCCCCGCTCAGGATCAGGATGGATCTCCCGCTGAGCAAAGTGGAATCTGCTGGGTGGATCGCCCGTGTGAAAGAGTCCAACCCATATCTGTTTGCAGGTGATTGATTTTGTCTGTCAGTGTAGTTTGGCAGGCAGATTTTATAACAATGACTGCAGGAAAGTCAAGATGTTTTCTGATCCTGAGTCATGGTGCCTCCATGTTAGATATCCAAGCTGCAGGCCTAAGGGATGCAATGGTGAGTCAGGAATAGAGTTGCCACCTCATTCCTTTAAACCCAAACACATATGAATTACACAAGTTCTGGGGCTAATTTAATGAAGATAAGGCACTCACTGAGTTTAATTACCACGTTATTCAGCCACAGAATCTGTGTAATTAATATGTATTTGGTTTTAAAGGGCTGAGGTGGCAACCCTAGTCAGGATGTGTCTGTAGAACGGGCATACTCACATCTCTCTTTCCCTTTGTCTTGTCTGTAGGCGTGTGGGAAGGTTTGAGGAAACCGGGTTGGTGATTCTGGTCCCGCTGCTTGGTGAGGGCTGTAGTTCACTGATCGGCACGCCCCTCCTCTTTTTGTTCTTCCCTGTATCTCTTCCATTATACTGACTCTGAGCCGCAATTTCATGTTTCACCAGTAGCACCATCTTCCTTGTGGTGTAACCATTGAGATACACTTATTGCTTGGCTCTTGTCACTGGCTTCCAAACCTTCTGAATCCATGATAATAACCAAGAATGCAGATCTGGAAATTGAGAGAAAAGTCAGAAGCCCTTGCATACTTATTCTGAGTCATTAAATTACATTTTTGATTCTGTTAAATGTATATTTAGACGTGTAAAAAAAAAAAAAAATATATATATATATATATATATATCTGCCTTGCACTCTGTTTGATGCTCTGGGACAGCAGGTCAGCAAGCCCAGATCGCGATCTACCAGTCACCTGTCCGAGATCTACTGGAGATGCCTAGGCACTCCCTAGATTTCAGTTAAGGGTGGATAGGTGGGCATGTTGCCTTCAGTGGAGGAGGAATCTGATCATTGTATGGGGGTAGAGATGCTGAGGTTCCCTGGATTTCAGGCAAAGGGTGGAGGTGTGCATGCTTCAGTGGAGCACCACTGTATCACTCAGTTCTCAGAGCTCACTGCTGTCTGCTCTACCCCCCCCCCCCCCCCCATCATGCTCAATGGAGCGCTGGTCTGTGGAGGGAGCAGAACGCTCTGCTTAAAATAGACTGGTACTGTTGTAGCCAGGCAGTACAGCCAGCCCTCCTGTACTGGGCCCGGGCACCATCAGTTCAAAAGGGGGGCCTAGTCCAGGGCCAGCTGTACTGTCTTATTGCAGCCACTGTTCCTCTTCTGCCTCCCCCTGCTGCGCTGCCAGCTTCTCTTCCTCTTTCTCCCTTTGACTGCACTGCAGGGGGTTTGGTCCTAGTACATGTGCCCCTTCCATCTGCTGCCCCCCCTGTTTTCTCCTTTCCCCCAAAGCACTTCCGGCTTCCCTTCTCTCTCTCTCTCCTCTCCCCTGCAACTGCTGTTGGCTAACACAAGGAATTACATGACCAGACCAGAGCGGCCTGAAAATAGGTAAGTATACAGATATTTTATACACAGATTAATCAGCATAGGTGTTATAAGGGGGGGGGTTGGGCATTTTTTAAGAGTAGTTAGGTAATGCTCCGGAATTCTACTTTACTTGCAGCAGAGGTAAATCAGGTCTCCTGCTAAGCCAGACAGGGCTGTGTTGTGTGGCCAGGGTCGCCATCAAAGGGGTGCCACCCATACACTTGTAGGGGGCCCGGGTGTCCCAAGGGGCCTGAGCCTGGGCCCAAATAAATGTGGGTGCACTGAAGAGTTCAATGGAATGGCCATTGGGTGGATTTGGTGGGATGAACAGTGGGCAGGCCCTGGGGAATGTTGGTGTTCAGGCCCAGGGGGGGAGGCCTAAAGCTGTGTAAGGAGCCCCAAAATTTCTGATGGCTGCCCTGTGTGTGGCACAGCTGTGTAAATCTCAGGACTGGATAGAAAGCAATTCAAATCATCTGTGATATAAAAACAGAACCCATATATGTATTTTATCAGTTTATTTTGTTGTTTGCCTTGAGGTCATCTTCAACAAAAAAATAACTCTTTATTTGAACTTACTAAGCAAAGGTTTTGTATATGAGCATTCAGGAAACCAGATAAAAAAACAACATAATAAACTCCACCGAAAGGTAATAAGAAGCAGGAAAGGAGCTCCATTCCATCTTATATACCTACCGGAGACACATGTCACAGCAAACACTTTGAAGTAAGAGCTCCAAGGCAAGCTGGATGCTAAATATGCTTAACTTCCATGTAACCTGATATTAACTGTCAAAGTATTGACATTTGCAGAAAGGCGGAATAATGTATATGAAACAACAATGTCTGATGGCATCGCAGGACTAATTAGCTGTAATTGCAATATATTATCTGTGATGTGTTACTGAGCAAACAGAATTATTACAGGATGAAGCCACGGCGCCCCATTATACCAACTTCTAGCAGTGCCCTGTGGAATTTTAAAGAAAGCTATTTAAGTTTTAGAATATTCATCAAACTCAGCAGGTCCCCTTATTGAGTTCTGTTTCTGTAATGAGAGGTGTTTTTGCTATGGGATTAATTGACTCTGTGATTGAAAACAAATGCTGTTAAAAAAAATGAAAATAAAAATGTTGAGCCTGAACAAGGAACATTACCGGTGTACAGAAGGCTTTAGAACGATGCTAACATGCTGCCATCTGGGACTTTATCATTTGCAAACTGATAATCAAATGTTAATTTTCATAGCGTCTGTCACCGGATTATCATAAACAATTCTCCTTTGTGGAGAGGCCTCGGAGCCAGGCGTGTCAATAGATTGCTATTTGCCGCAAATACTGCGAGGTTTTATTTACACACATCTGCACAGTTAAGAGTCCTTTTGTGAAGCAATTTTGGGAAATGAAAGCGAATCAGCCCACACCAGAATGTGGCTAATCAAAGTGCATGCTCTCTGCCTGCACACACTGGGATCTATTATTTTCAGAGTAGAGCCCATCTTATTCATGGTCAGCTTTTGAGTGCTATTCAGTCAACCATTGATAGCATTGAGACACACTGTATATCTATCACACTTCCTAAAAACATAATAGGATTTATTCCACTGAAAAAAATATTTGGACTCTCTCCCTGAGCTTTGAGGCAGTGAAAGCAGATTGGATGATATAATAATAAATGAGAAGTTAAAGCGGAGGTCCGAGGGCAAAAAAAAAAATTAAAAGTCAGCAGCTACACATACAGTAGATGCTGACTTTTAATATTAGGACACTTACCTGTCCTGGAGTCCAGCGATGTCGGCACCCGCTGCCGATCTTCGGATCGGGGGTCGGGTGCAGCCGCCTCCATCGCGGGTAAGGGAACCCGGACGTGTAAGCAGTACAGCTTCACGCCGGGCACCTTACTGAGCATGCGCGAGGCTCTGCCGCACTCTGCTACTGGCCAGGCGGCCAGAAGCAGAGCGAGCAGGGAGAAGAGAGCCGGGCTGCTGACGTCAGCAGCCGCAGCCGCCGGCCAGATCTCCCGGATGTGTGGAAAAGGACACCTGTCCTCTTCCCCCTCCCCTCCCCGAAAGGTGCCAAATGTGACACCTGAGGGGGGGAGGAATCCAACCAGCGGAAGTTCCACTTTAGGGTGGAACTCCGCTTTAAAGAATATGTAAACCCAACATTTCATATTCTTGATATGTGCCTGCTGTACCATGTACTTGTATGACAAAATATCCTGTTCTCTTTGTATTGCTTCCCTTGTATGAAATCTATGGTGTTCCTGCCAGTCCCTCTGCCTCCTATTAAAAACTGATCACTGTTAGGAGAAGATTTGCTATTTTCTGGACTTTTTGTGCTTGTGTGCGCGCCTATGCGCATTCACGCGCACCTGTGTGCATTCATGCGTGCTCGCGTGCGCGCGCGCTTGAGCGGCATTGGAGACGACGCCAAACGGTGCTGCTTAATCCCCCTGCACCTGTCAGCAGGTGCTGTCCATTCTACAACATCTGAGTACCTGTGAGCCCCAGCTCTGTTCCTGTAACCTGTTCTTGTGTTTGTCACCTGTTTTCCTTATCCGACCCGGCTTGACCTGACCTGCTGATTATCTGCCTGCACCAACCCCGGCTATCCATGACCATCCGATTGTCTGACATCTCTGTACTTCTGCTGCCAGTCTGTTAACGAACTTTGCTTGGACTTGACCACTCTCTTGCCTGATCCTTTGTACGGCACAGCCCACCAGTTGCCGACCCAGCCTGCACAACCACCCTTCTGACCTGCACAACCACTTGGAGCTTCACACCACCACCAGTGACCATTCAGCCCTTGTGCCATCCCACACTCAGGGACTTCCTGTCCACTCTACCAGGGGTCCCTGAATTAGGTGCGCAAGAGCGGTTGTTCCCTGCATAAGCCAGACTCCACCACCAGGACCGTGACAATCACACTTAAACAGGCCCACATTCCTTTTACCGATTTCATCTGGGTGCACAGACAGCCCCGGTTCTGCTGCTGGCTACTCTCTTTACCTAAGCAATATGGGGGACTTGCTGTACACTGATCTGAACATTTACTACCAGGCAATGCCTTTGGACAGGTTGAAAGACTGACAGTAGTCGCACAGAAATTAAATTGTGGCCATGAATTGAACAAGCTCAAAGCCAACTATTTCTTCAACAGGCTTCATGGTGCTTTGTGGACCTTTCCTCTTCTTTGAAATCACAACCCAACAGGCCCAACATTGCGTGTATGCTTCACAGTCATTTCCACCACTACTTTATGTTATGAAATCACAGTAAACATTCATGTCTTATCTGTTGCCTACCTTGTTGCATGTGTCCAGTTAAAGGTCGGGCCTCCCTCATCTGTGTGCTTTAGTAGCTCTCCTCAGCTGGGCTCCACCCCAGGCCCTAATTAGCAACATTATATAACACCTGGCAGTGCAAGCCTGCAATGCTGCCCAATGTTATGTGTGTTTGGCTTTGTGTGTGGTTGTTCCTGTCATATGCTCTGTGTCCATTTCTGTGTACCGACTTTTGGCTTGTCTGACTATCCCTGCCTGCCTGATACCCCGACCTTCGGCTTTGTTCTCTGTTTCTCCTGTCTGCTTGTGGCCCTGACCCTTTGCTTGGCCGCTGACTTTCCTTTGCTGTTCCTGCGCTGCTGCTTCCTCTCTTCCACCTGTAGCCAGTCCAGCATGAGCTAGGGGACCCCAGGGGCCGCGACCTGGATCCAGTAGCAGCCAAATCCTTCCTCACCACCAAAGGCGCTGGTGAATACCTACTGGCTCTTAGACTCTGCGCCCTGGGGAAACCGATGCACTAGCTCCCTGTGTCTGTGCTCCAGGGGCCCCTCTTCCCATACCAGCTGGAACTCATTAGCAGCAGTCAGCTATAGGTCCACTACCTTAGCGGTGTGCTTCGCAACCTTAGCGGTGCACTTCGCACTTCACTGGTGCGATACACCCCAGTGGTGCTCACCTGTCATCTGACCCCAGATGTCTTAACACTTTAGCTCCGGGAATGTCTCCACTTTTCCCAATCTTTGGAAATCTGCGCTTCTCCCCGGGTCTTCAAGCGGGTCCTTTTCAGACTCTTCTTAATTCCACCCACTTACCGGTGTCCAACTTCTTGGGGGCTGGTTCCTGGCCATCCATACAGACATTAAGGGACCCGATGGGACTTTATGGTCTGGATTTTTGGAGGGCCTTATAAATCCATCATTTTTTTTCCATTCTCCCCCCCCCCCCCACTACCCTGGATGAATACTCTATGGACCAAAGTGCTCTAACGCATGCTCTGTTTAACCTTTTAATATTGCTACAGATAACTTTTGAGTTCTGATCTAGACAGAACTTTAACGACAGAACAAAAGGCCAACATAGTTTGGTTCGCCTTAAAATCGTCCATTTGTGCAAGAGTTCAGGAGAATAATTTCTAAATCCTGATGAGGTTGCATCACATTCCCTCAATCCTGCACAAATATTTCCCGACCACTGCTTACTGATGCTGGCGGTGCCCGGAGGAGCAGGGGACACTCTTGCATATCTTTTGATCCTGCTCTAACCTAAAGAAATTATTGGGCAGAGGTCCATCAGATAGTCCAAAATTGTACAGATTATCCTGTACTGGATGTCCTGGCTTTTTTCCTGAAATGGAGGTTCTCTACAAAATAGTGATATAATGACCAAAGAGTACAAAAACAGTATACAAAACAAAACAAAACAATTTTTTAAGCTTTGGTTATATCACTTTTTTGTAGAAAACATATATTTCATAAACCCCTTGAAGAAGACAAATGAAGTTGAAACATGCTGAGGTATCATTCATGGATTAGGGATTCTGAGGATCCCCTCTAGTGGATTGAATGCTTTGATGATAATCATGTGATATCTGATTTTATATTGTGTGTTTCATGTAATGGAACCTTTGCCTTCTTTTTTAACTTTTGAACAATGAAATTCATGTATTTTTTGTGGTGCCTTAAAAATCACATCCATTATTAACTTCTTGTACTGTTTTCCATTTGGGGATGTGACACCTCAACAACTAAGTTGCTTGGGTGACACATTTAGATGTTCATTGGTCTCCCAGGCTCTAGCTGGTAATACCTGCCATGGGGGTACCAGGTCTGCAGTTGGGACAGCGGAGTCCAGGAATAATCACGGTGGGATTGTGTGGGGGTGGGCTGTACTGCCTGGGGGTCCATGAAAGCAATCAGGCAGCTGTACAACCACTTGATCAGTTCCACCGGACAGTCCCCTTGTCAGATTTACATGTACTGTACAAAACCTCCTGCTGCTGGCAGCGTATGACATATGTCGGTGGCAACGAAAAAGTTAATTATTCCCTATATATATTACAAAATGAAAGCTGAAAACTGACTGTTATCAACTGTCCAATTGTTTCTTTACTCCAGTTTTTTTATAAACCATACTTTAGTATGGTGATTGCCTACCAATAGTACTTGCGAGGCTGATTTACTAAAGGAATTGAGAATTTTTTACACAATAGATTAAATATAATTATTATTAAACGTGCTATTAAACCCCAAAACAAAAATTGATTGTATTGCTGCTTACCAGTCCTTAGATGCGGTGACTGCATGAATTTTCTTTTTTAAAGTGGTTCTAAAGGCAGAAGGCTTTTTACCTTAATGTATTCTATGGATTAGGGTAAAAGACCTTCTGTGTACAGGATCCCTCCCAGCTCCCCTTATACTTCCTGAGCCAGATCTCAATCCATCGCTGTATCCGAGAGCAGCGTCTCTCTCTCTCCTCACAGAAAAGAGAGGCAGCAGCAGGAGTCACTGGCCCCTGCTGCTATCAATCAAATCCTATGACAAGGGAGCAGGAAACAGGTCCAAGCTGCGCTGTGTTTATAGATGCAAACAGTGTAGCTCGGGATAGAGCCTGCACAAGTGCTCCCACAGGAAGCAGCTTCTTATGGGGGTATTCACAGAAGAAGTGGAGCCAGGAGTGCTAGTGGGGGGACCTTAGAAGAGGAGGATCGGGGCTGCTCTGTGAAAAACCATTTTATGACACGTTTATTATTTTAAAAAAGGTTTACAATCACTTTACTTATTGTTTACTTATTTCTTCATGAGAGAGTATCCAAAGTGGACATGAATTTGCTTTTCAAATGATTGGATAGTAGAAGTAAATGTTCATATATTTTAAGTGATGATTCTATCCATGCTATAGTGTACAGTATGTTTTCATTTGCAAAATACGTTCTCGGCAGTAGCCAAAATGTCACTAAAAAATTGTATATTTTAAAGTGGTGAACATGACACTAACTGCTCATACTTTTCTATGTCTGATTAAATTTCCTGTCTAGATTTCTGAAGTAATTAAGTTCCTGTCCAGCTAAAGAACTGGGCTTCATCCTATAATAAAGCACATTTTTTGCTGACTCTGCTTGTGCTAAGAATATATATGACAAAGTTCCCATTCAATAAAAATGCAATTAAAGAAAGCCTGTACTAAGGGAAATATGTAGCCCGTTAGCACCGATCTCTCTTTCTGTAAAAGTGGTAGTTGACAGGCTTTATCCAGTGGCTTTAGTACTTTCTGAGTCACTGACAAGGGACAAGTATGTAGATCAGGAATTCTAATTGCACTTTGACGTTTCTTGCTGCGTGCTTGTTCCAGGTCAGATGGTAGTTGTCCCTACCCTGGGGAATGATATTTGTGGATTGGTTTGGGGCAGGGTTGCCAACTGCCAGTAAATTTACTGACAGTTTGTAAAAATCAGTGATTTTTACAACTGTCTATAAATATCAGGGTCTGATAATTTGTCATGCTGTGCTTAATTTTTAAGTGTAAACAAGGCAAATTCATTGCTATAGGTATTGCCAGTGTTTCCATATTGTGTTTAAATATCAATTGACTTTGTTTTTAATAGGAGTTCTATTATTTTTCACGTTGCCAGTAAAAAATGTGCTCCGCCAGTAAATTTTCCATGTTTTGCCAGTAAAAAACGCTACAGGAGGTTGGCAACACTGGTTTGGGGGCATCAAGGGTGACCTAGTTAGATGGGATGTTGTTAAACAATCTACTCCATCCCCTCATTCCAGTTCTGTTTTTTTAAAGGACAAGTCCACCTGTACCTCTAAATTCTGAACCAACCTACTCCAACTGCCCCCTCCGTCATGTCAAGATGCCTGTGCTCTTTTCTTTATATTCCTATAAACCAAGTGAAATAAATTCAGTTGGGTAATGAATTCTCTCAACACCCAAAAAATGATTAATCAGTGTTTGTTGGACTTGCCCTTTAAGTGGTCATTGATCGTGGAGTTTCTGATATTTTTCTAACATCAGAATATCCCCACTCTGATGGTATTTGTGAAATAGATAAGTAATAAATGTTTATAAATGGCAAAGTTTAAGACACTACAAAAGAAGGCTTGATCAATTGGGGGAAAAAAGCTTTTGGTATTAAGTGTCACAGGCCTTTGCAGATGGCTTATAAATATATTAGACTTTAATGTCTGTATATTCTCTTGAATAACTTAAAGAAGAAAAATGAATTGTAAACTCCACTAGGACAAGGACTGATGTGAACCTGTTAATATTCTCTGTAATGTGTAAGTAATATGTTAACATAGTAGGCCACATTTATCAGTGTCAGGTTGTGTCGACCCCGTGGAATGTTTTTTTCTGTTCTTTATTTTCTGCCTTGAATCTGTTTAGCATCTCCAATGCTATCTGTCCAAGCACCACTAATGGGTCTACTAACATTCTATTACAGAGATGGCGAAACTCAGCACCCCGGATGTTTTGGAACTACATTTCCCTTGATGCTCAAATACACTGCAGAGTGCATGAGCATCATGGGAAATGTAGTTCCAAAACATCTGGGGTGTCAAGGTTCACCATCACTGGTCTATTACATCATCACTACAGGATTTCTATGGACTTATTATAAGTGGTGTGAGATAACGGATAGCCTGCCACCTGGCTTTGTAGAGTGTGTATCTCTCTAGGACTATGGGCCACTTAGAGCTGAACATACCAGCAGTCTGCCAAGAAGTCAGCACATGCACATGGCACGCCCCAATTAAGGATAATATTCCCAAGCTCTAAAGCCCAAGGTCCAAGTGTGGTGATCAAGGTGATGGAGGTTGGTCTGACACAGGTGGGGCACCAACTGCACCTACTGTGGTGTGCAAAGAGATGGCCACTGGCATCAAGATTGGGTTTCTGTACCCAGAAGACAATGTCATATAATTCTTTCTACACTATTAAACCTGCTGTTCAACATAATGCCAAGCATGGCCATATTTATATTTTTGTGGTTCATCAAAGCTGATTATTGTCCAAAACGTGATTTTGGCGTATCTGCCTATACATATTCCTACTCTGTTTACACATATCTACAGCAATTAAATAAAACTGTCACAAATCACATGAATGGGTACCTTCTTTTTCTAGAAATAGTAAAAGGGACTTCTAATCAAGTACTTATATACATATCCGTTCAGGCTACTGGTCCAGTGTACAAGAAATCAAGAAATTGTTTCAAGATGCTGATTTACAGTTAGGTGTGGTGGTCTGAAAAGCAAAGATTTTCCAATGTGTCAAATAAAATATGGTTGTTGGTGTTGCCCCTTCTGGCAGAAGAAGTGAAGCCATGTGTCACGATCTGGAGTCGGGCTGAGAGATCAGCTGAATAAGTACATAAGCAAGTCACTCTGGCAGATGATGCAGACTCATCCGAGCGAGGTCTAAGTACTAACCGGTGTTCTCCAGAGCTCCTGGTGGTGGAGATGGGTTTTGCTGCATGTTAGTACCAGGTCACGGTCCTCAGGATCGCCTCACCAGGTGAGCAAGAGGGGCTCAGTAGCAAATAATCAGGTAGGGATAAGCAGAAGCGTAGTCAGTAAACAAGTCAAAGGTCGGTAACGAGTGGTTGCAAGTTGGGATCAAGCAGAAGCGTAGTCGAGGGACAAGCCAAGGGTCGGTAAGTGATAGCGAAGATACAGATGGCAGCAGGAGAGATATTGGATGGAGGAAGCACAATAATCTGGAAACAGGAAGTGCATTGGCATGGTTTAAATAGAAAGTTCACAGGAGGAGCAAGGAGTTCAAAGTTCAAGACAAACAGGATTCAAGGCAGGATCATGGGAACTGTCCAACTTTCCAGGTGACTCAGCAAGAAGAGACATTGTCAGACACAACAGAGTTTGCAGATCCAGATCTGGGCCCTGACACCGTGATTCAGTATTAGGGGTGAACCTCAGAAACAGTGCTGCTAGCAGATTGCTAGGCAAAAGCTATCTAAGATAGCTGCAAAATGTAGTTTGTTTATTCCTTTTATTTATTTTCCCTAACACAATTTTACTGGCTTGGACTTATGGGAGGAGTCTAAAAGCATGGCTACCCAGGCACATGCATTGTAAAATTAAATTGTATTATAAATGTGATAGGGATGAGGAAACAAGCAGCAGTTAGCTGTGCTGCAATCAGTGATAATGCTGGAAAGAAGGCCACAGCAGACAAGTGTATGCTCCTCATGGTCATTTATGATGTGTTACCTGTTTTGCATCCTGCCACTTAATATTGATAACTTCATAAATTAAAAGATGATGGCACTCAACACACAGATTAGCTTCCTCTATGCAGAGGAAACACCCATTGGCGAACAAGGATCAGGCTCACCACCTTGGTTGCATTTTGCAGCTGTTGTTAATCTAGGTGCTTTGGTCACAATTTAGGGCATAATTTCTTCACTCCAGAAAAAGCACTTGCAGCTTCCTCAAATTTTTGTTCACATCTCATGGTCCTAATAAGCAGGCCCTCCCAACATTCATTTTAAATGCAACACCAGGTAGCTTGGGGACAATGTACACAGAGACTGATTTGTTGAGTATCTAATGGTGGCAATTAAGTATATCTTGCAAAGAGGCCAAGTCATTCAATCCCTTAAAGCGGAACTTCAGTAATTTTTTCATCTTTCCATCTATTGAATCTTCTGCCCTTGTTGTTTTAACTTTGGATAGTAAAACATTTTTTTTTCTGCCAGCAAAAACCTTATACAGCTCACTTCCTCTTTCTTGTCTGGTCATTAGCCTAGGCTTATGAAATCATGCACAGCTCTCTCTCTCTCTCATGAGAGTTTGCCAGGAAGGGAAGGATGATGAGTCATAAGAGGGCCAATGAGAGATGCAGAGCTGTAGGTGTGTCTGTGTAAATCCAGGAAGTGAACAGGCAGCAGCTTCAGTTGCCCACAGTTAAAATAGATGCAGCCAGACTCAGTAGTGTGAGATTTCTGCAGCATATTTGACAAGTACAGAATCTCAGTACTGTATATATAAAATAATATGCAAAGTGGTTGCAGGGAAGCTTCAGAATGGCAAAGATTTTTTGTGAGCAGACTGCAGTTCCTCTTTAAGGTTTAGAAAGGGATTCGTTATTATACATAATGATAATTCCGCCAGCAATTGCATGTGTACTGGGCAGGCAAGGATGATTCGCCACATGTTTTATATTCTGCCCAGAAACACTGCAATGGATGACTGGTAAAAAAGAAGAAGAGGGCAAAAATAAAAAAGTAACCTTTCCTGTTAAGAGGGTGAGACCATATACCCCTCTCTTTATTGTACCTCCATTTCATCCTTCTTTAACATTGCTACTGCAGATGTGGGACAACTCTTAGATTGAATGAATACTGGTCACTATCGGCAACACTAACAACATGAACTGATGATATTCCTTAGCATGTGACTATTAAGCAGACTGATGAGTAGAAGGTGCAGGGGCTTGGCACTGTTGGCCACCATGCTTCTTGCACAGGATAATATGGCGCCATTTCATAGCAACATAAATGATATATTGCAAAACAGTTTGTGTTTGTTGTTATGGGTCATTCGTAAATCCAAGGAAACTTCAGACATACTACATGAATGTGAAAATCATCCACCATCGTCAGGCATTCCTTTTTCAACACAACTTAGTATCAAGAAGTGGTTTGTAATAATGGAGTGTAGCCATGAGCTCCCTTGAGAGTGGCTTGTAGTAGTGGTTCACCTGATAGCTGACCTCAATCACACCATATACACACATCCGGAGACACTGACCAGGCCGGTTCTTGTTTTTGTTGATTTATTTGGGGAAAATAACTTGAATGGGGATAAGGGGTAACTGTGGGATGCCTAAAGAATTATGGTACAAGGTTCCCATATACAAGCTTGTATATGCACACTTCACTACAAACTCTCCCTCTGCAGACTAATACTCCTCTCAATACTCCAGCACTTCACTTGCTGACCGCACACTTCACTGAAGACTCTCCCTCTGCAGACTATTGCTCCTCTCAACACTCCAGCACTTCACTTGCTGACCGTTACTCTTTTAGTTCTCTCACTACACAGAACTCACAACTTTCCACTCCTTTACTTCTCTCCAGCTCATATTTTTGTGATGGCAACCAAGTAAGACAATAAAAATTACTGAAAAAATATATTTTATTAAAAGAACAATATAAAAATAAAGACAAAGACTTCCCAAATGATTAACACATTGCCAAAATCCCCACATATTGTAATCAGATTAAACAAAATAAACACTGTACAATTTTGTCTGAATGCCTTTAAGTTCTATATGTTTCTCAAATAGCTTTGTGAAGAACTATAAAGGCATACAGAGGTTCTAGACAAATACAAAAGAAAAATGAATAAAACAAACATTACACAGATGATGACCATCACAGTCTCATACATCTATAAATGAATAACTCAAATTATAATATTGGTTCAAGCTTGGTATGATTACGTGTCACTAAAAAAATCCTGGAAAAGCACATCCAAAAAAATAATAAACAAAAATAATGATGAACAATAAACATGGTATTGATATCAAATACCTGATAATTGGTGGCAATGAGAAGATCTCGGAGAACAGCGGCAATAAATACCAGGTAAAAAGGGACAGTGAGCTCAAGTGAATGGAACTGCAGAGTGGATCACCCAAATAAAGAAGTCAGGATTGAATAGAGTCCCAAAATGTTTTTTCTTTTCTGAATATAATTGCTGGTAATCTACCAAACAAAAGAAACTCCATAAGTATGATTGCAATAATGATGTTATAGATCACAGTCATTATGGGAGCATATATGGCATAGAACTGGCCATCCTCAAATGATTCCCAATAATCAATCATAGGGGAGTAAGCCTTAATTAGTGGGGTAAGAAGCAGAACCCAGGAGGGGGCACATGGAGGAAGAAATAGCCAGACAAATAAATAGGTAAATATACCTTTAAATCCACAACAGGCCAATATTTATGCTCCAGTATAAGAACGATTGTAGATCAACAATGGTCAGTTAGTCTCAATTATCCTAAAGGTGGACAGAAGTCCCCCTAAGAGCCCAAGGAAACATCAAGGGCATTCCACTGTAAAAAAATGAACAATAGCAGACCATAACTATGAGTGTCCTACCATAACGACACCAACAGTAAAGACTGGCTAAACAAAGAGAACCCCATGCATCAACCTATCAGGCCAAACTTTGGGCATGCAGCAGAGTGTCCACATCAAGAAAGTAAATTCGCTGCTGATGACATTGGAAAGTAAATTTTAAGTTGAAATCATTGTAACGCAATGATTCAATAAATATATCTAGTTCCCCCCTTGTGCCCATCCAGATCATAAATATATCATCTATATAGTGTCTCCAAAGGAGAATCTTCTCTGTGAAACAGCAGTTAGACTCCTCATGAAAAACTGCTTTTTCCCACGACCCCAGATACATGTTGGCATAAGAGGGGGCACAACTGGTCCCCATGGCCACTCCCTGTATCTGGAGGTAGGGGGAGTCTTTGAACAAAAATAGGTTGTGAGTGAGAAGAAACTCTAAGAGGTCCAAAACAAATCTATTGTATGGCTCTGCTGATGTATTTCTCTGAGAGATGAAGCCCTCCACAACTCCAACCCCAAGAGAATGGGGTATGGAGTTGTAGAGGGCCTCTACATCAACAGCAACCAATCAGGCATCCCTGGGAGTGACAATACCATCAAGAGCTCTGAGTAAATCCATTGTGTCCTGTATATGGGAGAGTAGTGTCAAAACATGGGGACACTAGCCGATTCGGTCAGGCAGCCATTTCCCGACACTATCGGTCTACCGGGAGGACTAACAGGATTTTTATGGACTTTGGATAGAGCGTACATGGTGGGAGTTCTGGGATGTGCCACATTGAGGAATTCCCAGGTAGATTAATCTATAACTCCTTTGTTGTACACTCTGCCAATTAGATTTTGATATTTTTTTTTGGGTAAGTTCAACAAATGATTTTCGGGACTTTCTTATACCATTCCTTATTTTTGAGAATTTGGTGTACCATTCCTTTCTTACTGTTCTGTACTCATCACCACGATATTTCCGCCTTTATCAGAAGGCTTAGTTACCAAATTGGGATTTTGGTACAAAGAGGTCAGGGCATCTAGCTGGGACTGAGAAAGATTAGAGGGTTTGGCTAAATGCCATTTGGTGGCCTCAATCTCTCTTACCACTTGTTGGGTGAATGCCCAGATGGTCGGATTACCCTGTAGTAAAGGAAAGGCACATGACTTAGATCTAAAGGTCTGTGGTGGAGGGAAGCAGATAGGGCTGTCGCCAGTCTCCTCAGTGACCGGCCGTGCAAAGTCAGCCAGCGCAGAGGGTGTTGGAGGCAAGTCATCCTCATTACCCTTCTCCCAGAGCTCCATCAGATCCTCAAGGGCCTTGATGTCATTAATGGTGAAACCCTGCCATAAAGGATTAGATAGAGAATTAGATAATTTGGAGTTTTTATCATACAAGTCTCTAACCACTTCCCGCCCGCCCTATTAACACTTGACGGCGGGGCGGGGGGTTCATTATCCTGATCGGACGTCTATTGACGTCCTCAGGATAAGCCGCTAGCGCACGCCCGCAGGTGCGTGCATCGCGGCTATCGCGCACGGATCCTGTCCGCCGTACACGGGCCGTCTCCGATCACGGTAAACAGCCAGTTAAATTGGCTGTTTATACACAGCTGATCACAGGTACTTCCGCGAACTGGCAACGCGCCCCAAGACACGTCCAGTGCCCATGTGATCGGGGGGGAGCGAGTGTCCCTTGGGCACAGCTCTTCCCTGATCTGTAAACAGCCAATAAAATTGGCTGTTTACCATGTGACCGGCTGTGTCCAGTCACAGCCGGTCACAAATGTAAACAAAACAGTGTCACTATGTGATCCCTGCTTTTTCTCCTCACACACCGATCGTGTGAGGAGAGAGCAGAGCAGGGATCAGTGAGTTACTCAGTGTCTTGTCAGTACTGTACTGTGCACAACACACAACCCCCCCAATAAAGAGGACCTGTCACCAGTACCATCTGGATCTGTCAACAGCCCATCTGTCAACAGCCCATCTGTCACACAGGCCCACAAGTACCGCCATCGGTACCGCCACCGGTACCGCCACACAGGCCAGCCACCAGTACCACCACCGGTACCACTAAACAGATCCTCTACCACTACAGCCATCCGTATCACCACACAGGCCAGCGACCGGTACCACTAAACAGATCTGCTACCAGTACAGCCATCCATATCACCAGATCCGCCACCAGTACCGCCATCGGTACCGCCACACAGGCCTGCCACCGGTACCACTAAACAGATCTGCTACCAGTACAGCCATCCATATCACCAGATCTGCTACCAGTACCGCCATCTGTACCACCACACAGGCCAGCCAATGGTACCACTAAACCAGGGATATGCAATTAGCGGACCTCCAGCTGTTGTAGAACTACAAATCCCATGAGGCATAGCAAGACTCTGACAGCCACAAGCATGACACCCAGAGGCAGAGGCATGATGGGACTTGTAGTTTTGCAACAGCTGGAGGTCCGCTAATTGCATATCCCTGCACTAAACAGATCCTCTACCACTACAGCCATCCGTATCACCACACAGGCCAGCGACTGGTACCACTAAACAGATCTGCTACCAGTACAGCCATCCATATCACCAGATCCGCTACCAGTACCGCCACACAGGCCAGCCACCAGTACAGCCACCAATACTGCTAAACGCAGGTCCACCACCAATACCGCCACCCATTAGTACTGCCATCAGTATAATCACCAGGCCCACTATCATGTCTCAAAGAGTGTATACCCCTGAGGAGGCTTATGAAATTCTTGCCATGTCGGATGATGAGAGCAGCGGGGAGTTCTCATCAAACGATTCTGGTTCGGAGTATGAGCCATTAGAGGGCAGTGGATCAGAGTCCGATTCAGCTGAGGAAACCGCCCCCCCCCTAAAAGAATGAGAAGATTAGGACCAAGATCCAAAGACCTGCCCACCACCAGCAGCACCAGACCCCAGGAAGAGGAGCCCAGTACTAGTACTGAAACTATATACCCAACCCCAAGAACCCTAATCTGTGCCCGGTCCTTCCTACCCGATGCATTGGCAAACCCCATGTGGTTGCCCGCCAACTCAGGGTCTGCAATAGTCCCCAATTTCACCGCACAACCAGGTGTGCAGGTTGACACTACAAATTTTGCCCTATTGGACTACTTTTATTTGTTTTTCACCCCCGAATTGCTACAGAGTATGGTGGACCAAACCAATCTGTATGCATAACAATTCATTGCTGCCAATCCCACTTCATCTTATGCCCGCATGTTCCATTGGCGACGTCTGACACTGGATGAATTAAAAGTATTTTTGGGCCTCACATTGAATATGGGCATTACACAAAAAAATGAACTCCATGGGTATTGGTCCACCCACCCAATCCACCACATGCCCATATACTCAGCTGTCATGTCCAGGACAAGATACGACATGATAATGCGTTTTCTCCATTTCACTTATAATTCGCAGTGCCCTCCCCGAAATCACCCCAACCATGATAAATTAAATAAGTTACGCCCCATAATTAATTCATTTTCCCAGAAATTCGCCCAAGTTTTCATCCCAGATAAAAATATCTGTG
The DNA here is from genome assembly GCA_018402905.1 of Glandirana rugosa. Lineage (NCBI taxonomy): Eukaryota > Metazoa > Chordata > Amphibia > Anura > Ranidae > Glandirana > Glandirana rugosa. Next base: position 450,688 of record BLSH010444791.1, read on the forward strand.
TGGATGAGTCCCTCATCCATTTCACTGGCCGTCTGAATTTCAAGCAGTACATACCCAGTAAGAGATCCAGGTATGGAGTAAAACTTAACAAGTTGTACGATCGATCCACTGGCTATGTGTACTCCTTCAGAATTTACGAAGGTAAAGACTCCCAACTCCAGTCCCGTGATTGCCCCACATATATTGGGACTAGTGGGAAGATTGTCTAGGAGCTGGCATACCCCCTCTTTGGAAAAGGATACCACCTATACGTGGATAACTATTATACCAGCCTGCCCCTATTTCGCCATCTATATCAAAAGACAACCCTTGCCTGCAGCACCTTCAAGAAAAACAGGAAGGGCTTCCCACAAAATCTCCTCACCCAAAAGCTACAAAACGGGGAATCTGCCTTCATGAAGAATGAAGAGGTATTGGCCATGAAGTGGAGGGACAAGAAAGATGTCCACAATAACACCTCAGTGGAGATCCAAAGAAGACATGGCCCCGTTGTAAAGTCCAAGTGTGTCCACGACTACAATCTATTCATGGGGGGGTAGATTTAAATGACCAGATGGTACAGCCCTATTTATCTACCCAAAAGTCACGTTTTTGGTATAAGAAAGCCACATTTCACCTTTTTCATATGGCCATGTATAATTCGTTTGTGTGTTGCCAAAGATCGTCCGAAAATCGATCCCTCACTTACTTCAAATACATTGAAAAAGTTATTACTGGCCTCATTTATCAGCAAGGACCTGTCCCAGAAAGTATTTGTTCCGATAGTGTGAGTCAACTCCACGAGCAACATTATCCCTTCCCCGCCAGAAGAGGAGTCAGAAGAGACACCACGTATTATTGCCCTGACTGTCCCTCCCAACCTGGCCTGTGCATCGGACATTGTTTCAAAAGTTATCATACAAAAATCACATATTAGTTCCCCATATAGACTATAGACTGCCATTTCAAATACCTGTGTGGACCATTTGCTTGCTACCATGTTATCTGACCCTGGCCTGTTTACCGACAATGTCTTTGCCTGCCATTTTAAACCATGTTTCTGACTGCCACGTTAACTGACCCTGGCCTGTTTACCAACGATGTCTTTGCCTGCCGTTTTAAACCACACTTCTGACTTCCACGTGCACGACCTCGGCCTGTTAATTGACCATGTTTTTGCCTGCCACTTGGACTGATCTTTTACCCTTATACATTAGTACAAGGGGGTCTCACATATGTGAGGGGCTCCAGAAAGCGTTCTGAGTAGAGAAAACCGTGTTTGGTTTTCTGTGTTCCCAGAACAGGGTCTGGTTTCCCGGAGGCTTCAAAGCGTTTGGGTGGGAGAAGCCTCTACCCCTGGCCCTAAGCTTGATGGTCCTTCCTGCTTCCTGGACCAATACTTTAGCTGTGCTGACCATATCGCTTCCTGTAATGACCCAGGACTTTATGGACCTTTCTTCCTGCTGCCTGGACCAATACTTTGGCTGTGCTGAAAATATTGCTGCCTGTAATGACCCAGAACTATCTGGACCATGTTTCTTCCTGCTGCCTGGACCAATACTTTGGCTGTGCTGATCATGTTGCTGCCTGTAATGACCCAGGACTTTCTGGACCATGTTTCTTCCTGCTGCCTGGACCAATACTTTGGCTGTGCTGACCATATTGCTACCTGTAATGACCCAGGACTTTCTGGACCATGTTTCTTCCTGCTGCCTGGACCAATGCATTGGCTGTGTTGACCATATCTCTGCCTGCTGCCTCTACTGACTATGGACAGTATTTCTGCCTTGACATCTCTGCCTGCTACCTGGACCAATTTTTGGCTGTGCTGACAGTATTTCTGCCTGTACTAACTATGGACAATATTCCTGCCTGCTGCTTGGACGATTGCTTTTGCTGTCGCTGACCACATCCCTGCCTGCTGCCTGGACCGATGCTCTCCTCTGTGGACCACTGCACTACTAAAACCACAGGTAATCTTTTGTTATTTGGTATGTACATGCTATGTGTTAGAAATATGATGGGCCTTCAAAAATGTGATTGACAGTCAGAAAATGGTATGTGTAATTTTTGCTCCTAGAACGCCTGGAGGTGCTACCTGGATGTTGGGTCTCTATATATGGCCAGTGTGTAAAAGTCTCACACATGTGGTATTGCTATACTCAGGAGAAGTAGCAGAATGTATTTTGGGGTGTAATTTTTGCTATGTACATGCTGTGTGTTGGAAATATCTTAGAAATGGACAACTTTGTGTAAAAAAAAATGCGTTTTCATTTTTTTTGCACATTTTCCCAAAACTTGTGGAAAAAAATGAAGCATTCAAAAGACTCATTATGCTTCATAGATTATAAGTTGGGGTGTTAGCTTTCCAAAATGGGGTCATTTTGTGGGTAATTCCATTGTCCTGATGCTCCAGAGTCTTCAAAATTGTAATAGGGGGTTGAGAAATGAGATGTGTAATTTTTGCTTCTAAAATGCCTGACGGTGCTACTACAATGTTGGGCCTCTGTATGTGGCCAGGCTGTATAAGTCTAGCACATGTGGTATTGCCATACTCAGGAGGAGTAGCAGAATGTATTTTGGGGTGTCATTTTTGCTATGTACATGCTGTGTGTTGGAAATAACTTAGAAATGGACAAATTTGTGTAAAAAAAATGAATTTTCATTTTTTTCCACATTTTCCAAAAACTTATGGAAAAAAATGAACCATTCAAAAGACTCATTATGCCACATAGATTATACATTGGGGAGTTAGCTTTCCAAAATTGGGTCATTTTGTGGGTAATTCCATTGTCTTGGTACTCCAGGGCCTTCAAAAGTGTAATAGGGGGTTGAGAAATGAGATGTGTAATTTTTGCTTCTAAAATGCCTGACGGTGCTAGTTCAATGAGAAATGAGATGTGTAATTTATGTTCCTAGAACACTTGATAGTGCTCCCTGCATGTTGGGCCTCTGTATGTGGCCAGGCTGTGAAAATGTCCCACACATGTGGTATCGCCATACTCAGGAGGAGTAGTAGAATGTGTTTTGGGCTGTAATTTGTGGTATGCAAATGCCATGTGAGAGAAATAGCCTGTTACAATGACAATTTTGTGGGAAAAAAAACATTAAAAAAAAATTAATTTTGCAAAGAATTGTGGGAAAAAATGAATCCGTGAAAAAACTCACCATGCCTCTTACCAAATACCTTGGAATGTCCACTTTCCAAAGAGGGGTCATTTGGGGGGTATTTGTACTTTCCTGGCTTGTTAGTGTCTCAAGAAATGAGATAGGCCTCAGTACATCAGGTGTGATCAATTTTCATAACTTTCACACAGACCAAATAATATCCACTAATTTGGGTTATTTTTACCAAAGATATGTAGCAGTATACATTTTGGCCCAAATTTATGAAGAAAATTTACTTTCCTGACAGACTCCATGGCAGCCTACGTGTGGGTTTACTCCGCCCTCCTCACTCCCATAGGACCCCATTACCATAAATTTAGCCTCATGGCCCGCACCTGTGTTCCTTTTTTGTCCTCCTCCTAGGACCAAGCAGTTGCAAGGAAGTTTCCAGGGCAGCAGGTTCCCAGTGGATATGGGGTAAATCCTTGGGGCGGTGGTGTCCCCCCCAGCGCCCAGGGCCCAGCTACGGCGGGTGAGAGGCGGGTGGCCAAGAAGATCCCCAGTGGGGGCGGCCCATATATTTGCCCAGGAGGATTCGGGCTGGCAGGGTCCTGAAGACAGGTGAGCGCTCCATGGCAGCATTGTATTTCTGTTTTCATAGTCTTCTTACTGTTGTCCCGTGCCTCCCCATCCCTTCTGGCCAGCTCAGCGGTCT
>BLSH010444791.1:458598-474364 GCA_018402905.1 Glandirana rugosa
TCAGGTAGTCCTTTCCTTTTAATGCCATTCATAGCCTATCCTTAAAAGGTAAAAGGAGTGTGGAACCGGCGTCATTATCTTCTGTCAGTTTTGGTTTAAGTGTTTTGTCAACCGACAATATGAATTAAATTTAGTTCTAAGCAGAATCCCGCCCGTGTGGTTTTTTTTTGGGGCTAGTTAAGTCCCACACGTAGGCTGCCATGGAGTCTGTCAGGAAAATGGAAAATTCCTATCCGATACTTACCGTAATTTTCCTTTCCTGATGGACTCCATGGCAGCCGGAGTTCCCACCCTTGGATGCGGAGGAGGAGCTATTTACAGAACACAGGTGCGGGCCATGAGGCTAAATTTATGGTAATGGGGTCCTATGGGAGTGAGGAGGGCGGAGTAAACCCACACGTAGGCTGCCATGGAGTCCATCAGGAAAGGAAAATTACGGTAAGTATCGGATAGGAATTTTCCATTTTTTTGCTAAATTTTACAGTACAGAATAAAAAAAGTGTTTTTTTTCAAAATTTTTGCATTTTTTTGCTTATATCGCAAAAAATAAAAAACCCAGCGGGACTAAATACCACCAAAAGAAAGCTCTATTTGTGAGAAAAAAATGATGCAAATTTTGTTTGGATACAATGTAGCATGACTGAGTAATTGTGACTCAAATTGTGAGAGCACTGAAATCTGAAAATTGGTCTGGGCGGGAAGTGTTCTAAGTGCCTGGTATTGAAGTGGTTAAACATGAGTCTACGAGCAAAGAGATGCACATCCTTTACTAGGTCAAAGGAGTCAACTCTCTGCTTGGGGCAAAATGAAAGTCCAAGACCTAAAACCTGGACCTGAGTTTCAGTAAGCTGAAAAGGAGATAAGTTGATGACCTCTAGGCCCTTGGATTTAGAGTCAGAGGTAACAACTATTTGATGGATTTGTCTTTGGGTACAGCTCCCTCCACTGAGAATGCTCTTTTGGTAGGTGTGAGAGTGAATATAGGCGCTGGACGTAAGTCCCCCGATTGTGCATTGGTGATAGGTGCGCTTACCATGGCTTCAGAAGAAGCAAGTTGTTACGTACCTGACGGTGGAGTCTGTCTTGTGCAGGGAACAACCGCTCTTGCGCACCCGATTCAAGGACCCCTGGTAGTGTAGACAGAGGCCCGAGAGTGCGGGATGGCACGAGGGCTGGATGGTCACAGATGTTGTAGTGAGATTCCAGCAGGTCGTGCAAACAGGAGAATGGTCGTACAAGCAGGGTTGGCAACGTGCAGGCAGAAAGGTACAAAAAGGGTTAGGCAAGCGGATCGTCAAGTTCAGGCAAGGTTCGTTAACGGGCGGGCAGCGGAGGTACAGAGGAGTAGACAAGCGGATGGTCGTGGATAGCCGGGGTCGATGCAGGTAGCGGACAACAGGTCAAAGCAAGCCGGGTTGACAGGAAACCGGTGAAACACAGGAACAGGTAGGGAGCTGAGGCCCACAGGTCTGGAACGCTGTAGAACAAGCAGCAACTCTGTGCAGGATGTCCAGGGTTTAAATAGGCACCATTTGGCGCCGTTTCCGGCGCGTGCGCGCGCACGGGAGCGCGCGGACGCGCACGGGAGCGCGCACCACCCGGAAACGGCCAGGAACACTGGCAAAGTCCCTTTTACTGACACAAGTGATGCTACAGAAAATGTCCCATTGGGACGTGATTCTAATTGAGAGCGAGTAAATGAAGATTCAGAGTGAGAAGATTGGGGGGTACATTATGGGTGACGTGAACAATCAGAATTGGTGCGTTTCGGTGCAGATGAACGACCACCTACGGCTTCACTCTTACATTTTTGTGATGGGTGCATAGATGGTTTAATTCGATTTGAAGATACCTGTACGGAAGAAACAGAAGAATAAGATGAGGCATCAGAATAATTACAGTCAGTAGGATTAGATTGAGAAGGAGGCATTTTCCTGTTAATTTTATTCCTTTTTCTAACTAGAGATGTCCAATTATAGGCCATATTGGAATCGTAAAATAGCTTGTCTCTTAGGAATTTCTGTTTCTTAGCTTTGAGGATGTTTACCATAAAGGTATTCCAATTGAAGCTTAAGTGTCTCCTCCTGGTCTCTGAATGTTTTATTGGAAGTTATTTGTGTATTTTCACTATAAATTGTTTTCAATTTCTACATCAACTGATTTTAACTCCGTTGTATAATAATTGCAAAGAGCGTTCATAATTTTGAACGAACATGCTTGCAAATTGGTCTCCCATTCTTTCTTAAGATCTTCTTCGATTTTCCCGATGTTGGGGAAGATTTGGATCCGAAGACCCCAGGGTACAATTTCCTCTTCAATATATTTTTGAAAGTAGCGCCTACTCCAATATAGACAAGACTTTCTTTCCAAAAGATGTTTAAGTTTGACAAAAAAATGTTCAGTATCCATGCCGCCCAAGGTTTTACTCTGAGATTGATGGAAACGATCCATCAAGCCCTCAAATGCCTCTCCACAATATCCTGCCATTATATTTGATTGGGAAAAAGAAACCAAAACACCAAGGTTTTGAAATAACAATGAAAATTTAACCCTCCAAATAGCACATAAAATGGTGAATGAAACACCTAATCATAAATAAGTGGAAAGTTGCATATTTAGAAGGTCAAAGGCGCCTTCATCCCTTAATAATGAGAAAAAAATACTTTAAATGTATATCACGGGATTTTTGTGGTGCCAACCAAGTAAGACAATAAAAATTACTGAAAAATATATTTTATTAATAGAACAATATAAAAAGGAAGACAAAGACTTCCCGAATGTTTAACACATTGCCATAATTACCACATGTTGTAATCATATTAAACAACATAAACGCCGTACAATTTTGTCTGAATGCCTGTAAGTTCTACATGTTTTGCTAATAGCTTTGTCAGGAACTATAAAGGCATACAGAGGTTCTAGACAAATACAAAAGAAAAATTAATAAAACAAACATTACACAGATGATGACTATCAAAGTCTCATACATCTATAAATAAATAACTCAAATTATAATATTGGTTCAAGCTTGGTATGATTACGTGTCACTAAAAAAATCCAGGAAAAGCACATCCAAAAAAATAACAAAAATAATGATGAACAATAAACATGGTATTGATATTAAATACCTGATAATTTATGGTAATGAGAAGATCACGGAGAACAGTAGCAATGAATACCAGGTAAAAAGGGAGAGTGAAAGTGAATGGAACTGCAGAGTCCCAAAATATTTTTTTCTTTTCTGAATATAATTGCTGGTAATCTACCAAACAAAAGAAACTTCATGAGTATGATTGCAATAATGATGTTATAGATCACAGTCATTATGGGAGCATATATGGCATAGAATTGGGCCATCCTCAAATGATTCCCAATAATCAATCATAGGGGAGTAAGCCTTAATTAGTGGGGTAAGAAGCAGAACCCGGGGGGGGGGGGGGGCACATGGAGGAAGAAATAGCCAGAGAAATAATTTGGTAAATATACCTTTAAATCCACAGCAGACCAATATTTATGCTCCAGTATAAGAACAATTGTAGATCAACAATGGTCAATTAGTCTCAATTATCCTAAAGATGAACAGAAGTCCCCCTAAGAGCCTGAGGGAACATCAAGGGCATTCCACTGTAAAAAACTGAACAATAGCAGACCATAACTATGAGTGTCCTACCATAACGACACCAACAGTGAAGACCGGCTAAACAAAGAGAACCACATGCATCAACCTATCAGTCCATTTTACCTCCAATATACTCTCCAAAAGAGGACAGCGTTACCCTGTCTGTAGACAACAGGTGCTGTGAGCAGCATGCACCTAAATAGGGGTCCAACTCAAATCAGCCGGTATCTGACAAATTTCCACTGCGCATGTGCCATGTGTCATGCGCACGTGTATCAAATCTTCCCCCGTCTTGGAAGTTCCTCCGCATTGGAGAAAACAACCAGAGGATGGGCAAAAGCAGGGAAGGAGTCTGGAGGATGGAAAAGCTTGGGGATACTGCAATGTGAACGGGGGGGGGGCTCCGATGTGTACATGGACACACCCACCCTTCCCAAAAACAAAACGGCTCGACCCAAAGGACATCTCATCCCAACCAGGGGAGAGAGGAGACCAGGCCCAAATCCGAGCTGTGAGCCCTCTGCAGGATGGAAAAGGCAGGGGGTGAGGGAGAAAAAACATCAATTGGACCTAGAACCTCAAAAAGGCTGGGGGAAGAACGAAAAGTGGATTGGGGGATAACGCCCACCGAAGCACGAGGGGCATGTGGAGATCATGTATATCGTAAAAACCCCGGGGGAGAGATCCCCCACCCGTCCATACAGTCCAAAAATGCACAGGGCAACACATCCCAAATCACCCAGAATAAATTCATTGCTCAACCAAGAATATCTACATGAACACCAATAAACCTTATAAACATAATATCTACCATATCTACCATATTATGTTTATAAGGTTTATTGGTGTTCGTGTAGATATTCTTGGTTGGGCAATGAATTTATTTTGGGTGATTTGGGATGTGTTGCCCTGTGTATTTTTGGACTGTATGGACGGGTGGGGGATCTCTCCCCCGGGGTTTTTACAACATACATGATCTCCACATGCCTCTCGTGCCTTGGTGGGCGTTATACCCCAATCCACTTTTCGTTCTTCCCCCAGCGGGCCCCCCCTTTTTGAGGTTCTATGCCCCAATGGATGTCTTTTTGTCCCTCATCCCCTGCCTGAACCTTTTCCTGGTCTCCTCTCTCCCCTGGTTGGGATGAGATGTTGTTTGGCTCGAGCCGTTTTGTGTTTGGGAAGGGTGGGTGTGTCCATGTATCCATGTGTAGCTCACTGTGTCCGGGGAGGGCCAGGGAGCGGGTGCGGCGGATTCGATCTCCGCCGGCCACCCGCGATGCCCCCCCCCCGGAGTGAAAGAACGGAGGTCCGTGTAAGTGAACACGGACCTCCGTTCTGTGAGGGGGGAAGGGCTGTGATCACAGCCTTCCTCTACACGGAAGCTGTGATCGCTTCCCTTCCCCAGCTAGGGCAGTCCCCCCACAGTTAGAACACGCCGAGGGAACACTGTTAACCCTTAGAGCGCCCCCTGCAGGTTAACCCCTTCACTGCCAATGGCATTTACACAGTAATCAGTGCATTTTTATAGCACTGATCGCTGTATAAATGCCAATGGTCCCAAAAAAGTGTCAAAATGGTCCGACATGTCCGCTGAAATATCGCAGTACCGCTAAAAATCGCCGCCATTACTAGTAAAAAATAAAAAAAAAAATAAAAACCCCAGAAATGAATTCTCATCATCCGTAAACGCAACCACTTTTGCGCAAACCAATCAATAAACGCCGATTGCGATTTTTTTTATCACAAATATGAGGAAGAATATAAATCTGCCAAAACCGATGAAAAAAAATGTTTTTTTATATTTTTTTTTTGGATTTGTATTTTAGCAAAAAGTAAGAAATTTGGGGGTTTTTTTGCAAAATTGTCACTCTTCTTTTGTTTATAGCGGCGATCAGAAATGACGCAGAGGTGATCAAATACCACCAAAAGAAAGCTCTATTTGTGGGAAAAAAAGGATGCAAATTTCGTTTGGGTACAACGTCGCACGACCGCGCAATTGTCAGTTAAAGCGACGCAGCGCCGGATCGCAAAAAGGGCTCTGGTCCTAAAGGGGGAAATCCTTCCGGTCCTTAAGTGGTTAAGGGATGAAGGTGCCTTTGACCTTCTAAATAAGCGCCTTTTCCCCTTATTTCAGCTCAGAACTTAGTTTCCAGTCTGGAAGGAAATTTATCAGGCTTCTCTATAACTTTCTCTTCACCGCGGTTAGCACATGGTGAGGCCTACCCTGTTGCAGGAGACCCATTAAACCCATTACAAGCTGGGGATCATGGGCCCCTGAATGTGCAGTAAAAATGCTTCAGTGCTAACCAGGCCTTTGACGGACTACAACTCCCAGCCCATCCTCTTCCAGGTCCCATCGACAGACTCTCTTTGGTAGTGACTCTCCTTTCTCTTGACTTGCTCCCAAGGCTCCCATAGACTGTCCACCATTCCTCTCCCTGCCTGCTCCAGAAATTTCTCCTTCAGTCTCAGGGACCATCACTCACCGTACCGGTGGATACTTTAAAGTCTCTCTCTCCTCTTGTAGCACCTCCGCTGTTCTCCTGTTCCTCCTGTGCCACTCCAGGAGTCACTGCACCTCCTGGCTGGACCCAAACACCCAGGCCCCAAGTTCCCCCTCCCCAGACTGAGGGCGACCTCCCGGGTAGGGACCTGCACCACAGCACCTCTGCTACATCTCCAGACTTCCACCCGACACTACTCCTCCCAGATTGGGCTGACTCTGAGTATTTAAGGAGGAGTGGCCCCTGCCAACCCTGTTTGGGGATTGGTCAGGGCTCCTAAGAACACTCCAGATGGCTCCACCCATCTCCCAGCTCTCTGACCAGACAACCTTCTCCAGGTTTCTAGAAAGAAGTGGGAGGTTCTGGTGACCTCATCTGTTAAGTCCACCCAATCCTCCCTGAGCTTCTCCTCCCAGCCCAGATCAAAACATTCAGGCCTGTGCCTTACAGTCAGGCCTGACTAAATTTACCTCTCCTAGCCAAAAAATCCTGCTAGAAAATGCACCTATACTATGGGGGCGCTACAGGAGTAACGATCATAAATTCCCATTAATAAATGCTTCTCTTACCCCCTCCTAGTATATAAAGGTTAGTCTAAAGTTCCACATAAATCCACCAACCCTGTCCTTCTGAGGAAGCCTTGGCATCAGTGAAATCGATCAAGGTATGCGTGTTATTATACCAGTGTGTAACTCTGCAACTATGTCCAAAGGAAAGATGGCCATGACACGCCTCAAAACTGAACCGTTAAAAGTAAACAATGGCAACTGGGAGAAGGGTGCATCTGCACATGCGCGACTAATGAGAGCTCTTGCTGGCCTATAAAAGGCAGCCTCTGTCTTCTGCAAATTGCTGGATTGTCTTTGAGCTCTCCTGTGTTCCTGAACCTGTACCTTGCTCTTGTGGACTTCCCGTTGTGACCTGGCTCGCTTCCTGACCTGTTTCCAATCTGTTCCTCTGGCTTCAATCCCTGGGTGTCTCCTGACCTCCCACCTGCTTGATCTCCAGTGTTTGACCCTCGGCCTACCTCACAGACTTTGCTTGATCCTCTGTGTCTGACCTTTGGCTTGCATCAAGGACTCTGCTATTACTCATCCTACCTGAACTCCTGTGTATGACCCCTGGCTGGCCTTAGAGACTTTGCTATTATTCTCCTGGCTAGCTTTACGGACTCTGCTCTACTCCACTTAATGATCTCTTTTGCAAGACCCTGTCTTGTCTCACGGACTCTCCTACAACCAGTTACCAGCCTGTTTCGCCCACGTGTGTGATAACCCCAGCCAGGCCTTTACTGCTGTCCTGCACTCAGAGAATTGTTCCACACAGCTACAGTTATACAAACTCTGCTTATTCCATCTTGCGATTTCAACAGTTCCTGAGAGATGACCTGCACAAGCCTTCACCTTCCTGCTGATAACCTGTGCTTCTTTATGCACTATATTCCCTGTGGCACCTTTAGGGATATACTGCATTTAGCCACAAGGGGAGCCTCTCTCAGCATCTTGGCTTCGTATCATGTACGTGACAATACAATCCAGCCATGTCAGAAGCCGACAGAGATGGTTCCCCACTTGAGGCTTTGAACCAGCAGGTTACTGCCCTCACTCAGGCAATACAAAGACTTCTAGAGGGCTATTTCCAGCTGGGGGGGGGTCGCTTGCAGCCTCTTACAGTGTCTTCTGTTGCAGCCGACTTGGGTGCATCTTCTACTAGTACATCAGCTTCTTCCTCGCAAGAGAGGGTCAACTCCACCACATCAATGCTCTTGCCACCTCCTGAACCAAGATTACCCATGCCAGAACGATTTCTTGGTGATCGAAAAAAATTCAAGGCTTTTAAGAACACTTGCCTATTGTATCTAGCTCTTCAGCCCAGAACCTTCTCCACAGAGACTGTAAAAGTAGGATTCATTATTTCGCTACTATCTGAAGAACCTCAGGCCTGGGCATATACTGATCTCTGTGGATACCTTTTTTGAGGTTATGGCGCAACTCTATGATGATCCTCAGCGCACAGCCACCGCTGAGTCCATTCTGCACACTTTGCTCCAAGGCAAATGCCCAGTGGAGGACTACACTGTCAATTTCCGGAAATGGTCTGCTGACACCGGGTGGAATGAGGCCACTCTCAAATATCAATACCACCAGGGGCTTTCAGAGACTCTTAAAGATGAACTGGCTCGCGCAGAAACCCCCACTACCCTGCAATGCCTGATCCAGCTATCCATAAAACTAGATAGACGTCTGTGGGAGAGACGTTCAGAGCGCCTAGGCACCTCTCAGCCTACCTGGATGCTACCCAAGGTTTCACCTGTTCACTTTTCATTACCTGTTCCAAGCTCTCCAGCAACCTCCAAAGGTGAACCCATGCAACTTGGTCTGGTCCACTCACCTCTTACCCTGGATGATAGACAACGCCGCCGGCAATCCAATCTATGTCTTTACAGTGGAGGAGCCAGCCATTTACTTCAAAACTGTCCAGTAAGACTCAGTAAGTCACCCTCACGATCTGCTATGAACTTCTAAGTGGCTGGCCCCTCTTTGTCTCACCTTGTCCTTCCTGTTTCTTTGCAGGTGGCGGAAGAAGAGGTCAGGCTTCTGGCAATCATTGATTCGGGGGCGTGCAGCTGCTTCTTGGACTGCACCATGGCTAAAAAACTTTGTGTTCCTCTCCATGACCAGAAGCAAAGCCTTCAAGTTCATCTAGCTGATGGCTCCTTACCCTGCTCAGGACCCATCCTTCAAGAAACCAGACCCATTCTCACCATCACAAATTCCGGTCATCAAGAGTTCATCTGCTTTGACATCATCAGTTCTCCTATGTTTCCCATCATCTTGGGACTTCCATGGCTACAGGGCCATGACCCTCAAATAAGCTGGTCCAATAAAGAAATATCTTTTTCTTCCGCATATTGCTTACAGCATTGTTTTGTTTCAGTTCCCAGTAATGCTGCGACCTGTTCCACTATTTAGCTCAGACCTGGTACACACCAGAATGTCCCTCCAGCCCACCAAGAATTCATGGACGTTTTCAATAAACAGAGGGCAGACACTTTGCCACCCCATCGACCATATGACTGTCCAAATTAATTGGTACCTGGGGCAGAGATTCCGTTTGGATGAATATTTTCCCCTAAACCCTGTCCATTGAAGTATGCCTCACTTCAGCATACCATCCACAAAGCAATGGCCAAACAGAAAGAACAAATCAGACCTTGGAACAGTACCTATGGTGCTTCTATACCTGCTCTCAAGATAACTGGGTCTCACTTCTTCCATGTGCAGAGTTTGCGTACAATAACTCCATACATACTGCCACTAATCAGTCTCCATTCTGGGCCAATTATGGATTTGACCCTTCCTTTCTGCTTAACACCATTCCAGAGGCATCTGTCCCAGTGGTCCAGGATTGGGTAAACTTTATCCAATCAAATTATCAATGACTTCAGAAGATCATGCAGGCGGCATAAGATAGCTACAAAAGGTACCATGATAGAAGAAGAAGAGACAACCCTGTGTTCAAGGTAGGAGACAAAGTATGGTTGTCTGCTGTGAATCTCAGACATGCTTGTCCATCATGGAAACTAGGACCAAGGTTCATTGGGCCCTTTGAAATGAAGAGAGTGATAAATCCAGTGGCCTTTGAACTAGTACTACCCAGCTCCTACAAAATACATCCAGTTTTTCATGTGTCCTTGCTCAAACCAGCAGTGCCAAGTCCCTTTTTCGGAAGAGGAGGACTACCACAACCTCCAGCCCTGGTAGAGGGTGAACCTAATTCGAAGTCGAGGCCATCCTGGACTGCAGAATACGGGGCAGACAACTCCAGTACCTTGTCAAATAGAAAGGGTACCCCTCAGAAGATAATTCCTGGGAGCCATCAAGCGATGTGCATGATCCACGGTTGGTACAAGCTTTCCATAGCAGGCACCCTGAAAATTTGGCCAGTTTGGGCATCCAGAGGCAGCCCCTTTAACTGACAGCACGACTAATGAGAGCTCTTGCTGGCCTATAAAAGGCAACCTGCATATTACTGGATTGTCTTTTAGCTCTCCTGTGTTCCTGAACCTGTGCCTTGCTCTTATGGACTTCCCGCTGTAACCCAGTTCGCTTCCTGACGTGTTTCCAATCTGTTCCTCTGGCTTCAATCCCTGGCTTGTCTCCTCACCTCCCACCTGCTTGATCTCCAGTGTTTAACCCTCTGCCTGCCTCACAGACTCTGCTTACTTGTCTGATCCTCTGTGTCTGACCTTTGGCTTGCATCACGGACTCTGCTATTGCTCATCCTGCCTGAACTTCTTTGTTTGACCCCTGGCTGGCCTTACGGACTTTACTATTATTCTCCTGTGTTTGACCCCCGGCTAGCTTCACAGACTCTGCTCTTATCCACCTACTGACTGACCTCTTGTGCAAGACCCCGGCTTGTCTCACAGACTCCTGCAACCAGTTACCAGCCTGTTTTACCCACGTGCGTGATAACCACAGCTGGGCTATTAATGCTGTCCTGCACCCAGAGAACTGTACCACACAGCTGCAGTTATACAAACTCTGCTTATTCCATCTTGCAACTTCAACAGTTCCCAAGATATCACCTGCACAAGCCTCCACCTTCCTGCTGGTAACCCGTGCTTCTTTATGCACTATATTCCCTGTGCCACTTTTAGGGATATACTGCATTTAGCCACAAGGGGAGCCTCTATCAGCATCTCGGCTTCAGATCAGGTATGTGACAAAATGGTTAAGATGAGATAATGTGAACTATATCTTCTGGCAATTCTCTAAACTCAGGTTTTATACCATACATGTGTTTGCTACATGTGCAATTCATTCTCTCTTCTGGGATTTTATCTTTGGACATTGTAACATTAAAGATTTATGTGTTTTCAACATATTTTTTCTGGTGTGGTACTGTTAAAATCCTACTTAGTTGTGTTTTCTTTAGGGTTTTTTTCTTTATGCAAATGTAATAATAAACAAAGTGGTATCAGTAAATCTATTGCACAGGAGGAGACCATGTTCCCTTCCTCCCCTCAACTTTAATTACATTGCAAAACTTTTTAGCATTCTTCTTAATAACCACAAATGTAAGGAGCATTCTTCTAAGTGACCATAATGCTAATCAGGCCTACCATGGGTCCCGCTGGGTCCATTGGACCCAGGCAGCAATTTGAGAGAGGCAGCAAATTGATGGCCACGTTTTTTTCTACAGCAGTTTTGTGTGTCATCCAGGAGCGAACGGCACCAGGGGGGGGCAGGGCTGCCCTGTAAAAAGGCCGCTCTGCTGCTCTCAACACGCAAACTCATAGTTGCAAGGTGTGTCAATATACTACCCTAGCTTGCCTGTACACTACCCTACCCTGCTCCTATACTACCCTATCCTGTCTATATACTACCCTAGCCTGCTTCTATGCTACCCTATCCTGGCTATATACTACCCTAGCCTGCCCCTATACTACCCTATCGTGTCTATATACTACCCTAGCCTGTCCCTATACTACCTTAGCCTGTCCCTATACTGCCCTAGCCCGCCCCTTGAAATTGAACATAATGGTATGTCATATAATTTTGCATATAGACAAGGTGCTGTTGCATGTACATCTGACTAGTTTTAATTCTCATGAAATAATGGATGTGGGGGCCCTTTGGTGGGTGTGATTTTTTTTTCGGTGTGGGGGGGTAGCATTTCATTTTTGGACCCAGGCAGCACAATGTCTTGGGCTAGCCCTGATGCTAATGTACTCTAAGCTGTAGATATAGTAATTATAAGGAGGGATTCCCTGAGACATGAAAGTTATTTTAGGGGTTCCTCCATGATAAAAAGTTTGAGAAAGGCTGTCCCAAATAGCCTGTCCTGATGCATTTCGTCTTATGGGACGGTGTCAAAGGGGTCCTGTACAGATTTCTCTGGGGGCACTGGATGGAGCTTGTTTTTGTGCATAAAGAAAGCTTAGATATCTACACCTATTAATTAGTATAATTTAAAAGGATGTTGGGGAGGATGGGGGTTTTAAAATCTTGTGCTAGAGACAAGTGAATCAATTTACTTGAATTCATGTCTGGAGCATTCCCAGGAAAAAATGAAAATGTTTACAATCTGTGTGCCCCCGTGTATGTAAGATCTGAACTTCTGTTAGCTATACTTATAGAATTAAAAAACAGCTTACAAACATGCACATATGTGCTCCACGCACTTTGGTTTAGTGATAAAACTTGGTAACACTATGCAGGGCCCCTCTGTTAACCGATAGCAGCCTGTATTCAAAAAGCACTAGGCTGTTGCTCTTTTTAACAGGATGAACGGAGGCAAAACATGCACATCCTCCTTCTTTAAAGGCATTAAGCTGAGTTGAAGTTCACCAGGCTTCTTTTCATCTCCCTGCAACGTTAGGGGGTTGGTAAGTTAACAGTCCTTGTTCATCATAAATTAATACGATTTTACAGCTGTGTACAGTGCAACAATGACAAGTTTAGCAATTAACAAATTCATAAGTGGGAAAACTGTGACATCTCACACTCCAGCTGTTTAAATGGATATTCGATGAAGGAATTAGTCATCCTACACAGAAAAAGGGGGGATATATCTGTCCATGCAAGGGTTGATTTTTTTTTAGATGACTTAGGACTCTTCTGAAAGCCACAGATGTACTTTGATTTGTATTTTAGAAATGAAATCTGCAGTGGAGGGGAATTTTAATTTGCTTAATAAGATTATTTTTTAATCATTAATTTAAGTTTTACTTTGCAGGATCATTAAGTAGGTATGGTGTCCACAGGACATCTACATACTGTAAATTCACAAGCATAGCGAGACGGAGGAGGCTAGAAAACTTGTTTTCCCGGGGGGGGGGGGGGGGCATAATTTAGGTAAAACCCCAGTTTTCCAGGTATCTGCCCTTCCTCCAAAGATGTGAAAGAGCTTTTCATGCCTCAGCAATGGCCTGGGGAGTCAACAATGAAACTAGTCAGCAAATGGCAACCAACCAACAAATACTGCAATAAAAGAAAAAATACCAATTCAGTCCAATGGTATCAATTAAAGATTCAACAGTATTGAAGGCATTCTCTAGTCTGTGCTAATTTTCTTGGCAGTGACACATTTGTCCCCACTTTATAGGGTGTTGTATGGACTGTAAATAAAGTGTATTCTATGTTTTGAGCCTGTAGACTTGCTCAGTATATGGACATTGCATCCTAATAGAATTCATAAAGATGAAGGCAAATGTATTTAAAGGAAATCTGTTGCTATAATTAGACAGAGAGTAGTGAGCTAGGTAATCAAGCATGATGTTCTAAGACCCCCTCTTCTCAGGAACAGGCTTAGAAAACCTTGCACCCGCCATGCAAATTGGGTCATATGCTATAAGGATTCAGTGTCATATGCAATGCTTATTGGAAGGGGAAGACTCTCAGTTTCACAACCCTCATTAATGAGCGCAGATATATAGCACATTTAGAGTGATATTAAGCGATGCTCAATTTTCAGAAACAACTGAACAGAGTGGGCTTATAAAAGTAAAGTAGGGCCTGTGTTTCCATCAGAGAACTGATAGATTAATTTTAGGTGTTTAGTCATGCATTTTTTTAAAATGATTTCTTTTCCAAATAGCCATGATAAAACCGGAAATAGAGTAGAGCAAGGTTCAACCTTCCTTTGTATTAATTTCATCTAATTTACAAACTGTAACTGTAATAAGGCTATGATGGTTTGGGATCATATTTATTTATATTTTGAAAGTTTTTATACTTATGTTTTATTTCTTTTTTACTACATATTTGGACATTATTTATTTCAAAAACGACATACTGGGTAAAGGGTGAATTCAGGGTGCTGATTACACAGAGCAATATAGGTTTCCTAAAGTCGGAGCACAACAGAAGCTTTTTGTTCAGAATGTCTCTGTCTCATTGAAAACAATGGTCTAAAAATTTTGAGAAATTATCGACTTCCAAGATAAAATGGGCTAGATTTTACATATTTTAATTTGATGAATTAGAAAATAGGTGATAAAGGTGCTGATTGGTTAACGTTTTCAAGATATTTCACAATAAAGATTTATACACAAGTGAGTATATTTGCCTACAAGGGAGGGAGGTGTGTGATCATCAAGATGCCTCGTAACTTCTCGACAAAGTACGGTAGACCAATGAAAATGGTACCACATGGAAGTGTATACATTTATCTTCACTTTGAGACTAAAGATTATTACCTAACTGTAATTCATTATTCTTTTATTGCAAGGTACATTTGTCTTGGTCAGATCTACACATCATGCAGTTACATCTGGCGTCTTGTGAAAGTGCCATTGCCTAACATTTCCAAGGAACAGTTGCATTATATTTTCCCTCAGAAGCCAAAATGCCTGGAAACTGTGTAAAGAATGCAGATAACTTCTGCTACATTTGTGCCAAGGTTACATTTGCATTTCAAAGTGCAGTATGACGGCAGTGGTAAAAAAGGCATACCACCTATATTTTGGATGCAAAATAGGGGATCAGGACAAGAGTTGGGCCCCTTGTTATTTTTGCATTACATGTGCAACTTATCTGCATCATTGGTTAAACAAAAAGAAAAAGTCCACACCTTTCGCAGTCCCAATGGTATGGAGGGAGCATGAAAATGTTGCGTGAAAAAACAATAAGTGAATGGGAAGTTTTTGCTATATCACACTTTGCAGAAAAGTTATGGAGCATAACTGCACACCCCCTTCATAATTTTGAATTATTTTGATGCAATTTTGACCTGAAGCTGTATCTTGGAAACTGGAGCCAATTAATACTCAGGACTTAATTTTCCTTTATTAGTGACCCAATTCTGGTAATATTTAGCTACTTTCATTTTGGAAGCTTTCTCCTTGTGGACCAGTGAAATCTACACAGTCCTATTTAAAAGGAGAAGGTGAAAAGCAGAGAATCACCCCTCTCACTTTTTCATTTGTGCATACATTTGAGATTGAGCTTTTAAGGTCTATAAACAGGCTTTTCAGCAGAGCTTGGTATAGTATGGTAAACATTTTATAAGCAGCTTGCAGCTGTGCCCGCTATTTGGAAATTTATATATGACATAATCACATACAATATTTCATATTTAGTTATTTACCCAACTAAACAAATGTAAAATTGGTATTTTTTTTTTGTCTTAAACATGATAGAGGGGGATTTCTTTAACCACTTCCCAACCGCCTGCCGAGTTTTCACGGTGGCAGTCTGGTTGCTGTGCACGAATCGCCGTAAATAGGCGGCGATCGCGTGCACAGCTAGGGGGCGCACGCGCGCACCCTCTAGCGCGGTCGCGGCGGTCTCATTCGTTGCCAGACTGTTCAGTCAACAGGAATAGATGAATGGATTTTGATCTATTCCTGTTGATCGTCCGGCGAATAGGATTTCTTCCCCTACCTGTGAAATGTAAACACAGGTAGGGGAAGTGATGTCATCTCCCCTCTCTTCTTTCTTTTCTGTTGCAGAGAGGAGAGAGAGACATCTAAGAACGTGAGTTGCACCAACAGCACACTAACACCAGTACACATAGGCACATTTAACCCTTTAATCGGGGGGGGGGGGGGGGGGGGGGGGGGGGGGGGGGGGGGGGGGGGGGGGGGGGGGGGGGGGGGGGGGGGGGGGGGGGGGGGGGGGGGGGGGGGGGGGGG
>BLSH010444791.1:477570-487928 GCA_018402905.1 Glandirana rugosa
GACTGGAAACACATATCTGCAGCCTTCGCAGAGATCACGCCCGATCCCTGCGAATTCTGACAGTGAATTTGGTAGCGACTTGACACAGGCTCTGACAACCAGGTGCACTTTTTTGCCTGGGAGTCTCACTAGTGTACCTATAAATTTAGAGACCATGTCTAATCCGAGGTACACTGATGAAGAGGCCTACGCGATTGTGAGTATGACAGATGAGAGCGATGGGGAAGACTCACTGTCAGATTCAGACTCACCAATTGAGTTGATATTTGACAGCGGCTCCATGACAGATAGTTCGGACGATTGGGTGGTCCCTGCTAAGGTCAGGTGTACCAGATCCCGTTTAGCTGGCGCTGAGGTGCAAGAACCGCAGGGCTCTCGTATGGAGCAGAGACCCAGTACTAGCACTGCTACCCCTTCTGGTGACCTGGCAAGCACCAGCGGCCTAGTACATCCTGGTCATACAACCAGCACTGCAGTATCACTTGGTGATGTGGCGAGTCCCATAAGTCCAGTTCAAGCTGGTGTGGCTAGCACGAGTAATGCCCCGCAGCCACGAAGAAGACGAAGAACACAGGCCCGCAGAGCCCATAGTGCCCTTCCTCATACGCTTGCAAACCCTGATTGGCAACCCACCACTGATGCAGCGCCCGTACTTCCCCCATTCACTGCCCAACCCGGAATTCAGGTGAATACAGTTGATTTTAGGGCCATTGATTTTTTTTCGCTGTATTTCATCGAAGATCTCTATAGATCTATTGTGGACCAAAGCAATTTATATGCTGGTCAATACATCGCCGCTAATCCCCATTTGTCCCTTGCCAGAACTTGGAAACCAATTACGGTTTCCGAATTTAAGACCTTTCTGGGCCTCACCCTCAACATGGGCATACATCATCTACCTGAATTGCGGTTATATTGGTCCACTGACTCAATTCATCACATGTATGTCTACTCTGCTTCCATGGCCAGGACACGATACGAGCAGATTCTGCGGTTCATGTACTTCAGTGACAATCGACTGGATCGTCCGTAAGGAGACCCTGAATTTGACCGGCTCTACAAAATTCGGTCCCTCATAAACCACTTCAACCAGACGTTCGCAGCACATTTTATTCCCAACCAAGTTGTGTGCGTGGACGAGTCCATGATTAAATTTGCTGGCCGTCTTGTTTCCAAACAGTACGTCCCCAACAAGCGTGCCAGATATGGGGTCAAGTTGTATAAGCTTTGTGACAGGGCCAAAGGCTATACATGTAGTTTTATGGTTTATGAGGGCCTAGATAGCCGCATAGAGCCGGAAGGATGCCCAGACTACATGGGGAGTGCTGGCAAAATTGTGTGGAGCTTGGTGTCACCCTTATTCGGAAAGGGGTACCATTTGTACGTGGACAATTACTACACAAGCGTGCCACTTTTTAGTCACTTACTTGATCACCAAATTGGCGCATGTGGCACCGTGCGACCTAATCGCCGGGGCTTCCCCGAACGGCTGGTAGATTCCAGACTTAGTTGGGGGAGAGAGCCTGCTTGAGATGTGGTAATTTGCTTGCAATGAAGTGGAGGGATACAAAGGATGTTTTCATTCTTTCCTCCATTCATGCAGACACAGCTTCCAAATTAGAAGGGCGACTGGTGTTGTGGAGAAAGCCCTCTCTGTCCACCAATATAACCTTAATATGGGAGGGGTGGACCTCAATAACCAGTTATTGGCGCCCTACTTAATTGCCTGTAAATCCAGACGCTGGTACAAAAAAGTGTCTATTTACTTCTTTCAATTGGCTTTGCTGAACGCTTTTGTGCTATACAAAGCGTCAGGACGGACTGGACCTCTCCTGCAATTCCAGGAAGAGATCATCAGAGCCCTTCTGTATCCAGATGACTCTGCACCCCAAGTTCCCAATCCACATGCAGTGAGCCGGCTGCATGAAGAGCATTATCCACATGCCATCCCTGGTACCCCTACCCAACGATACCCCCAAAAAACATGTTGTGTCTGCCAATGACGCGGATACAGGCGTGACACCCGATATTATTGCTCCACCTGCTTGGGCCAGCCTGGTCTCTGCATCGGTGACTGTTTCGAGCGCTACCATTCATTAGTTGAGTATTAGCGTAGGGAACAGCACTACATAGAAATAGGACACACTTTCACAGGGTGTCCAAAGATGTCACCACATTTTTGGAGATCCTAACCTTTACTGTTTATTGTTCATTGTTATAAAAAAAAGCATACCAAAAAAATAAATAAATAAATAAAAAAAAAGTTATAAAAACCAAAAAAATTTAAAAAAATAAAAACCAAAAACAGTTGTACGTTTCTTGTTTTTATATCTCCATTTTCTCTCTATTCTCTTTCTATTGCTCTCTCTATTGTTGTTTATGCATATCTGTAATGTTTTGTGGATAGTGGGGTTTTTTTTTTGCAGATATGCAATGTTTTTATGTAACATGTAATTTTTTTTTATTCTTAGCAGGAATATTATTTTTTTATGTGTTACTGTTTTTATTAATCTTTATTTAATTTTCAGGTACGCCAGCTGCAGAGCTGATTTATTTAGGGTGACAGCAATAGCGTTTGCTCCCACCACATATAAAGCAGCGACTCCAGCGCTGTTGGTGGATGATTTCACCACCACAGTTAAAGAAGAGCAAATATACCGGAGCATAGGGGCAGTGGGTGGAAATTGAGGCGGATTGCCCCTGTGCTCCAGTATATTTTTTTAAAAAAGTGGCTATGCCCACCATTACAAGTGGGAGGATGAAGGGAGGTTTACTAATGGTGGGCATACCCACCGATTGATTCTTTTTTTCATGAAAAAAAGAACAATACAATATATGCCCAACAAGGACCAGCAACATACTAGTATGTTGCTGGTCTTCTCAGGCTCTCCTGTCCCACCAGGGAAAGTGAGAATGCAGCTGGTGGTTCCGCCAGCTTACCATAGAGCTGATTGAAAACTAGAATGGCTCCAATCATCTTCATGACCTAAGAAACCGGAGGCTACAAGCATTTTATGACTTCAGTTTTGCCAGATATAAACAGCCCCATTGGGAAATTGGGGAAGCATCTTATCAAACCGATTTTGGGGTGGTCAGATGCTTTAAGGGCTGGGGAAAGATCTAGAGTTTAGTAGACCCCAAAACGAAAAAAAAATGAAATGCGACAATACCTATATTTATCATAGGGGATATTTAAAATCCCCGTGATAAAAATAAAAATGATAAGAAAAAGATGAAAGGGACAGCGTAAAGATAAAACAAAAAGCAAAATGAATAATAAAAAAAAAATTTAAAAAATGCACCCCCCCCCCCGTGCACGCGCGCAAAGGTGGACGCAAGCGTCAGTTTCATGTCATATGTAAACAACAATTTCACCATGCATGTGAGGTATCACTGCGAATGTCAAATCGAGGGCAGTAATTGTAGCAGTAGACCTCCTCTGCAGATCTAAAGTGGTAACCTATAAAGCAGGGATATGCAATTAGCGGACCTCCAGCTGTTGCAAAACTACAAGTCCCATCATGCCTCTGCCTCTGGGTGTCATGCTTGTGGCTGTCAGAGTCTTGCTATGCCTCATGGGATTTGTAGTTCTGCAACATCTGGAGGTCCGCTAATTGCATATCCCTGCTATAAAGGCTTTTAAAAATGAATATAGTTTGTCGCCGCTTCGCGAGTGTGCGTTATTTTTAAAGCATGTCATGTTTGGTGTCTATGCACTCGGCATGAGATCAACTTTTATATTTCACCAAACATTTGGGCAAAATGGTGTGTTTTGTGCATTAAAATTCAAAAAAGTGTTTTTTTCCCCCAAAAATTGCGTTTGAAAAAATCGCTGCGCAAATACTTTGTGAAAAAAAAAATTGTAACACCCACTATTTAAATCTGTAGGGCCTCTGCTTTAAAAAAATATATAATGTTTGGGGGTTCAAAGTCATTTTCTAGCAAAAAAAAGGATTTTTTTCATGTAAATAAAAAGTGTCAGAAAAGACTTGGTGGTTCAAGTGGTTAGAAGAGTGGGTGATGTTGGGCATAAAATGCCAGGAGAGTTCAAACCCCCCCCCCCCCAAATGACACCATTTTGGAAAGTAGACACCCCAAGTTATTTTATATATTGCTCACCCATGCCATGGGTATGTGTGGAATTTCACCCCAAAATACATTTTGCTGCTTCTCCTGGGTACGGGGATACCCCATGTGTGACACTTTTTGTGAGTATATCCGTGTACGGGACCCCGAAAACCAATCACCGCCTTCAGGATTTCTAAGGGCGAAAATTCATGCCTTCACTCCATACTACCTATCCAGTTTTCGGAGGCCATGAAATGCCCAGATAGCAAAAAAAAAAAAATGACCCCATTTTGGAAAGTAGACACCCCAAGCTATCTGCTGAGAGGCATGTTGAGTCCATGGAATATTTTATATTTTGCCACAAGTTTCGGGGAAATGACAATTTGTATTTATTTTTATTTTTTTACACAAAGTTGTCACTGAAATGATATATTGCTCACACACGCCATGGGTATATGTGGAATTACACCCCAAAATACATTCTGCTGCTTCTCCTGAGTACAGGGATACCCCATGTGTGAGACTTTTTGGGAGCCTATGCGCGTACAGAAGCCCAAAAACCAATCACCGCCTTCAGGATTTCTAAGGGCATAAAATGGTGATTTTACTCTTCTGTACCTATCACGGTTTTGGAGGCCCTGAAATGTAAAGGTAGCACAAAACCCCCCAAATTACCCCATTTTGGAAAGTAGACACCCCAAGGTATTTGCTAAGAGGCACAGTGAGTATTTTGCAGCTCTCATTTGTTTTGGAAAATGAAGAAATTAACAGAATATTTTTTTTTTTTTACTTTTTTCAAATTTCAAAACTTTGTGACAAAAAGTGAGACCTGCAAAATACTCAACGTGCCTCTCAGCAAATATCTTGGGGTGTCTACTTTCCAAAATGGGGTCATTTGGGGGGGTTTTGTGCTATCTGGGCATTCCATGGCCTCCCAAACTGTGATAGGGAGTGAGGAGTAAAATCACCTTTTTACGCACTTAGAAAGCCTGGAGGAGGTGATTGGTTTTTGGGGTCCCGTACATGGCTAGACTGCGAAAAGGTCTCACATATGTGGTATCCCTGTATTCAGAAGAAGCAGCAGAATGTATTTTGGGGTGTAATTTCACATATACCCATGGCATGTTCAAGTAACTTATCATTTAGTGACAACTTTGTGGAAAACAAAAATTGTAATTTCCCCGAAATTTGTGGCAAAATATAAAATATTCCATGGACTCAACATGCCTCTCAGCAAATAGCTTGGGGTGTCTACTTTCCAAAATGGGGTCATTTGGGGGGGGGGGGCTTGTGCTATCTGGGCATTTCATGGCCTCCGCAACTGAGATAGGTAGTGTGGGGTGAATGCATACATTTTTGCCCTTAGAAATACTGAAGGGGGCGATTGGATTTTGGGGTCCTGTATGCAGATAGACTTCCAAAAACTCTCACACATGGGGTATCCCCGTACTCAGGAGAAGCAGCAGAATGTATTTTTGGTGTGTAATTCCACATATACCCATGGCATGTGTGAGCAATATATCATTTCAGTAACAACTTTGTGTAACTTTTTTTTTTTTGGTCAACTTTTAATCACTTATGACAAAAAAATAAAATATTCAATGGGCTCAACATGCCTCTCAGCAAATTCCTTGGGGTGTCTACTTTCCAAAATGGGGTCATTTGGGGGGGGGGGGTTTGTACTGCCCTTCCATTTTAACACCTCAAGAAATGAGATAGGCAGTCATAAAATAAAAGCTGCATAAATTCCAGAAAATGTACCCTAGTTTGTAGATGCTATAACTTTTGCGCAAACCAATAAATATACGGTAATTAACTTTTTTTTTACCCAAGACATGTGGCTAAATGTATTTTGGCAAAAATGAATGACTAAAATTTAGTTTATTGTATTTTTTTAATAACATAAAGTTGAAAATATCATTTTTTTTCAAAATTTTCGTCCTTTTTTTTGTTTATATTGCAAAAAATAAAAAGCGCAGTGGTGAAAAAATACCACCAAAAGAAAGCTCTATTTGTCTGGAAAAAAAGGACGCAAATTTTGTTTGGGTACTGCATTGCATGACCGCGCAATTACCATTTGAAGCGGTGCAGTGCCAAATTGAAAAAAGTGCTCTGGTCCAAAAGCTGGAAAACCTTCCAGTTGGTAAGTGGTTAAATATATAGAAGACACTACACATTAAAAAAAAAAACAATAACTGAATGTGACTGATTTGTATAAATAAATAAAGGGATTGATCTACTAAAGCAATGGTTCTCAACTTCTGTCCTCGGGACCCACGAACAGGCCAGGTTTGCAGGATAACTGAAATACATCACAGGTGATATCATTTGCTGCTCAGTGATTGCAGTATTCTAGTCTGCATCTCCCCATGGTAATACTTAAAACCTGGCCTGTTGGGGGGTCCCGAGGACTGGAGTTGAGAACCACTGTACTAAAGGTAAATAGACTGCACTTTGCAAAGTAAATGAGGTAAAGCTTCACATTGCAAAGAATACCCAATCACTTGCAAGAAAAATAAAGAAGTAAAAACAGCATTTTTGCTTGCACATGATTGGATGATGGAAGTCGGCAGAGTTTCTGCTTATTTACTAAGCTCTGGAGCAACTGCTCTTGCAGAGTGCAACTACACTTTGCAAAGTGCACACTCTATTTGCCTTTGGTAAATCAACCCCTAAGTGTCTATTTAGAAATAAAATGTGTGCTTATGAACACCTGACTGTGGGGCTTCTTTAGCATCATTCATTCAAAGGCAACCTGTGAACCAGATACAGTATCTTATCTTGCTGCGTGCCCAGAAATCAATACACTAGTTATACAAATCCCATACAAAGCTCTGGCAGATTAGCTTGCAGCTGAAGTATGAAATCAATTTCTAGTTGTTGGTTTGTGCTTATGTATATGTGTACCAATAATGATCTGATCATGCTGCATGATTCATTTTCAGATACTTCTCCTTATTTTGTATGTTGCAGCCTGGCAGATGTAGGCTTTTCTGATAAAATTGTAAATATCTGTTTGTCATCAAGGGAGATCCATTAAAAAAAAGCACTCTGGCTGCATATAGATTTGACTGAAGCTCCCTTAAAATGGACCTTGAATTATGATCACCATAAACATGCTATGTTAATATTATACTACAGCACTAATGATGGGCCCCGCTCCCTATAACTTAGTTAATAGGTTAAACATAACAGAAACAACAAGCAGGAGCAAACAGTACTTGATCAAATAAAGGAATGCACAGACACTCTGTGTTATGGAACCGAAACCATTATACCATGGCCAATTGTATTAGTTCTGCTTTTAAAGAGGATGGTGTCATAATAAAAAGGACATTTTTACAGGCATCAAGCTCTTCTCTTGAACAGCTATAGGCGCTCTTTAACCACTTGCCGACCGCCAACCGCAGGTTGACGTCGACAAGGTGGCCCGATATCGCAAACCACCGTCATATGACGGTAACTGCCAGATTGTGCACTGTGAGCGCACACGCGCCACCAGAGGGGGGGGCCAGGGAGCGGGTGCAGCGGACTCGATCTCCGCCGGCTACACGCGATGCCCCCCCAGTGAAAGAACGGAATCCGTGTATGTAAACACGGATCTCCGTTCTGTGAGAGGGGGAAGGGCTGTGATCACAGCCTTCCTCTATATGGAAGCTGTGATCACTCTCCTTCCTCTGCCAGTCAAACATTATCACAGTTAGAACACGCCCAGGGAACACAGTTAACCCTTAGAGCGCCCCCCCAGGTTAACCCCTTCACTGCCAATGGCATTTATACAGTAATCAGTGCATTTTTATAGCACTGATCGCTGTATAAATGCCAATGGTCCCAAAAAAGTGTCAAAATGGTCCGGCATGTCCCCCGCAATATCGCAGTACCGCTAAAAATCGCAGATCACCGCCATTACTAGTAAAAAATAAAAAAAAACAGAAATTAATTCTCATCATCCGTAAACGCAGCAACTTTTGCGCAAACCAATCAATAAACGCCGATTGTGATTTTTTTTATCACAAATATGAGGTAGAATATAAGTCGGCCAAAACCGTTGAAAAAAATGTTTTCTTATAAATTTTTTTTGGATTTGTATTTTAGCAAAAAGTAAGAAATTTGTTTTTTTTTTTGCAAAATTGTCACTCTTCTATTGTTTATAGAGGCGATCAGAAATGACACAGCGGTGATCAAATACCACCAATAGAAAGCTCTATTTGTGGGAAAAAAGGGACGCAAATTTCGTTTGGGTACAACGTCGCATGACCGCGCAATTGTCAGTTAAAGCGACGCAGTGCCGAATCGCAAAAAGTGCTCTGGTCCTAAAGCGTGTAATCCTTCCGGGGCTGAAGTGGTTAAAGTATATCTAAAGCCCAAACTTTTTTTTTCAAATTGAGTAGGGCTCGGTTAAAAAAGCCTTGTCGGTTTCTTCTTGTCTTGTGTGTATCATTATTTCCCCCCCACGTCCTGCCCTGTAAACTCAACAGAAAGTTAAAAGATATCTTTCCAATGTGAGGAAAATACTTGTTCTTAGACTATTAGCAGGAGCAAGTGTCACAAAATGTTTCCTTTATTCCTGTTCTGGAGGCAAGTCAAATTTTTGGGTTTACCTTCACTTTCATTCCCGATGACAATGGTGATAAGGAAATTCAGAGTTATACTTTAAGACCTCATCCACACAGGACATTTATGGGCATTTTTACCTTCAGATGTTTTTTTCCTACTGTCTATAAACTCCCCATCATGTTATCCTATGTAAGGCCCTGAGTCAGGAGTAATGCTTAACAACATAGGGATATCAGACAACTTCTCTACATGAAGTGGCATGTTCAAGATTCAAACCCAGGAACTTAGCCCTGCTAGCTAGTTGTGCTACCTTATGAGCCACGAAGCTGCTACATGTTATCCTATGTGTCCATGCACACATAGGCTGTTATCAACTGTTTTTAGCTGGGGCGTTTTTGAGCTGTAAAAAACACCTAAGACTAGTGGGTTCTGAGAGATGTTTTTCAGCTGTAAAAACGCTCAAAAACACCCAAAAATGCCGCTCACCAACGTTTTAGGATGTTTTTGGTCCATTGAAAACAAAAACGCTCAAAAACGCTAGTGCAAAACGCTGGTAATAGATGAAAAACACACTACAAAGCTAATGACATTTTTAGAATGTTTTTTTTAACGTCCTGTGTGCATGAGGCCTAAGAGTTAAATCAACATACTAATCAAAGTAAGTATTTAATATATTTAGACAAACACTGTTATTTGTCACTTAAGATTTGGAGAAATTAAAACTCGTTATAAAAAAATAATGTGTCCAGCTTTTTACAAACTTTAGAATATTTTGCTCAAGTGTCAGGACTCGAAGTTAACCATAAAAAAAATTGAAAGCTCTTAATATTACTTTATTTCAAACAGAAATAAACTGACTGCATGCAGAATTCCCCTTTGCATGTGCAACACATCATATACCATATTTGGGCATTAAAAAATGACTAGCTACTCAGAAACCTTTTACCAAGCCAATTATCCCCCTATGCTAGCCCATCTAACTACCCTAATGACTCACTGATCCCATCTCTGTATTTTCTGGATGGGATGGATAACAGCAGTAAAGATGACAATTCTCCCAAAATCTTTAATCTTTTTCAAGTTTTACCTATATCGGTCCCAGCATGTTACATCTGCATACTGTGATTCAGAGTACCACGTTATATCTGGGGCTATGTCAAACCACAGCTTCCTAAACGGTTCTGATTATATCCAAGCTAAATGGAAGGCTTGTACTGCCAAATATTGTGAAATATTACTATACAGCCCAGTTAGCCTAGATGACTAGAGTTGAGCGAACACCTGGAAGTTCGGGTTCTGCTGGTCCGTCCGAACTTCGGGACAAAGTCCGGGTCCGGGTCCGGACGGAACCCGAACGATCGCACGGACAACGAACCCCATTGAAATCAATGGGGACCCGAACTTTTAGGCACAAAAATGGCTGTAGGAAAGTCCTGGAAAGCCCCAGAGGGCTGCAAAAGGAAGTAAAATGGGGGTAAGGGTAGGGCAAGCGCCCTACAAAAAAATGGGGACAGGGAAATAACTTTAAATATTTTTAAAAAAATAAAAACATAAAAAATGCAAAAATGGAGATGAATGTGGTTCATCTTCAAACTGTGTCTGAAAAGTATTAATTAACGGTAGAAGCCATATAACTGTTCTAAAATCATCTTCAAACTAGGGCAAGTGCCCTACAAATAAATGGGGATAGGGAAAATAAATTAAAATCAAATAAAAAAATGGGAAGGGGGATG